>JANHFX010014309.1:23555-80242 GCA_027560015.1 Chloroceryle amazona | reverse complement strand
CCTCTCCTCTTCTCCCTCTCCTCTTCTCCCTCTCCTCTTCTCCCTCTCCTCTTCTCCCTCTCCTCTTCTCCCTCTCCTCTTCTCCCTCTCCCTCCTTCTGTTTTTATCTGACTTGATGCATTCAGTGTTGGCTTTTCCAGAAGCCTCCTCCCTTCATCTGCTCTACCTCATCCTCTCATTCTTTTTACAGCTGCTGTGATAAAACCAATAGTCACAGCATCCACAGTAAGGAAATGGTGATAGGCCGTTTATTACGCTTTATTAGCTTTGTGTGTCCGATGATTCAAAAGACACAACTAAGCACAAGTTTTTGTATTCTCCAAGTAGCATTGCTGATTTAAGGTTTGTTTTGGTGGTGGTGGTTTTTCTTTGGTTGGGTGTGGGTGTTTTTTGTTGGGGTTGTTTTCCTTTTTTTTATGCTGTCAACCATATTTTTTATACATGAGCCAACATCCCTTTGGGTGATGTGTGTGCTAGGGCAGTTGATAACAGCTGATGGATTTCACTGTTACAATTTTGAATCTCTCATTTGTGAGCATCTTGCTATATTTATCATAAAGACACTCCATATTGTGTTTCCTTCTTGTAACATATTCATTAAAAATGCTTAGATTACCCAGGAATGTCCGTGTGTTGGGCTTTTAGAGCCCCGTGTGCTACTGTGGTGTGTGGCACACAGACACGTGGAGCAGGAAGCTGTGAAGGAGGCTCATCTGACTGGAAAAGGGCCTAAAGGCAGAAGACTTGAAGGAAATGATTCCATTTCAGGATTTTTTCCTTATAAATCTTCATTCTGCTTTGGAGAAATGCCATAGGTATTCAGCGATCTTGGTTAAAGAACACGACTCAGTCAAGGTGACTGTGCTGTTCCATACACCCTTAAGAGACACAGGCTGTCTCCTGCCATTTATCCTGCTGGAGCCACAAACCAAACTGTTCTTCCTCAAAAATTCAGGTCAGTGACGATTGTCTGGCCTTTTGTTGGCAGTTAAATGTTTATAGTTAAAGGGCAGTGTCCAGAGCAGAAATGGTTGCTCTTGGGCCCTGGGAGGTTTCGTTGATCTTTTAAAAGGCCTCCATGTTGCAGCTGTCATGAGCAGCTTTGTGTAGCTTTGTTACAATTCTTGATAAGGAGAGTTATGATTTCTTTTGTGTTATTTTTGCTACCTTGTTCTTACGACTTCTATCGTTAAAACAAACAAAAAACCATACAAGTATAGAGATTGCAGAAGGGAAGATGGAAGGAAGCCATTGGTGGTTGGACTTGAAAGGTCAGATCTCAGTTTCTCCAGACCTATAGCACTGCCTAGGCAGAGTCCACTGTGTCTCTGTGCATCCCTGTGCTTCCTGTAAAATATCACCAGCCTCACACCCTTGTCCTGCAAACATCATATGATAGGAAGGTTATGACACATGCAGATAATAGGAAAGTGAGACGTCTACCAGTTTGTCTTGGGTAAATAATCGGGACTGAATGGGAAAGAGTCTTTGAGACTCTTGACCTCCCCGTATTTGATCGGGGTAAAAAAGGTTATTATAATTAACTGTTACTCACTATGTACGTGGCTCTTCTCGGCATTTCCCTGTTTTGCCGTTGTTTATTGAGTTCTGGATGATGCTGTGCATCTTCACAGACAGCCCTTGTCAGGTTGCAGCGAGGGCTGGTGATTGCTGATGGCTGGAGATCCAGGCAGCAAGAGAGGGATGCCATGAGAAGCAGGGCAGGGGCTTTACCAGCCAGGGCCCAAATCAGCTTTGGGCTGTTCCTCTTCCTGTCCTTGCCCAGATGGCATTTCTGACTGAGCTGATGGCTTCTGCCAGTGAGACACAGTCAGTGTGAGAAAAATAGCTTTCCCTGACTTTCAGACTCCATCCACCCAGAGACTGGTCCTCGCTGCTCAGGATGAACGCCTGGGTGGGATCTGGGTCTCGACTGCCACTGGTGACTGAGGCTTGCCAGGTGTGAATATGACACAAGCCTTCCTGCTGGAAAGGTGACAAAGCAGACACTTTTTTATCAACAATTTATCACCTGTGTAAGTTACCTATTATCAGTACTATATTAAATTCTGTAATAGCAAACAAGAAGTGCTTCGAGACAAGTGTTTATCGTGTGTATTGTAGCAACTGATTTGACTACTCTAAATCATAACTAAGAAGGACTTTGCATCCCATAAAGTTTATTGTTTGATATGAGTGTTTGTATTGGATATGGCACTTCAAAATCATTCAAAAATATTTCTGGGAGAGTCTGTCTAGTTGCTTTTCCAGAATGTTCTTGTTTTTTGTTGTGGTTGTTGTTTTGTGGTTTGGTTTTTGTTTGTTTGTTTGTTTTTGTTTTTGTTTTTGTTTTTGTTTTGATGGAAGTTGGGAAGACTTTTCTTTGTAGATCAATTGCTTGAAGTTTTATCCTTGTGAAAATCTGATGTGGCCAGCGCTTCCCAAAGCGAGGACCCTTATCTGTGTGGGAAAAGCACCTGGGGGGCCACTTCAAGGAGGGTCAGCAGGAGGAAAGTTTGCTGCTTCTCCACCAGCCCTGGGATCTTGTGTAGGCCTCAGCAGAAAACTCGACTTCCTTGGCTCTCTTGGGTATTTAATTAAATTCTTAGTAATTACACCAGGGAGTGGATACTGTCCCTCAAGTGCAGCTGAACAGGATAGAGGGATGGCCGGTGTGGCCGCAGAAGAGGAGTGCCAGACCATGTGCTCCTGTAACCACCTCGGTTATTTCTTACCAATGGATAAGGTACAAGGGTAGGTAATGACCTGCGGGATCTTTTTTATGGCTGTCTGATCGCTAGTTAGACAGTTTTAGATGATACAACAAAGGGGTATTTTGTATAAATGGTAGAGCTACTCAATGAAATTGTGAAATATTTACTTAGCTGTAAGCTGTGGACTTCCCTGTAAAGTATCTGGTCCTTCCTATACACAATTATTGCTTGTCTTGAAGAGCGCAGCAGTTAATAGTTTGTAATAACATAATAGGCTAGTAAGCAAATTGTTTGTTGTATCACACAAAGAAGAGCATTTATCATTGCTTTTACCATTACTCTGAGTGACCGAAGTATTGCTACTTGGACAATTATTTTAAATGCTGTCTCAGGCAGAGTACTGCTTGTCACAGAGGGCTGATCTGCATCTGTGCCACGATGAGGCATGTTTTCACAGGGATTTGCTTTGAGAACGAGCGATGACTTCACCTCTGTTGAACACCTTTTCAAATATATCTGCAGAGGATTGCTGTAATCGGGGTCAACGTCTGCACGACAAAGCTTTGAGACTGTGGTATTGCAACTGCTTTCTTGATATAGCGCTCCTTGTCCACAAAAGACCACTCCTTACCCGTGATGTAGTGAAACTCTCAAAGTGTCCAAGGGTGTGTCTATCACCCCTCTGCGATGTAAAGGAAACAACCAGAGAAGTTCAGGACACCTTTTAGCAGGAAACTCATTCTTGACAACCTTGTTGACAGTACATGTGAATGGACTGGGATTGAAGGGAACCAGGAGCTGCCTGCTCCAACTTGTGGGGCTGGGCATTCGTGTGTCAGCCTTCAGAAAGCACTTTTGCGCCTTTCAGAGTTTTAAATGTGGAAAGCGTGATTTCGGTCTGGTTCCTGGTTGGCAATTGCATCTGTAATGTTTGCTTCTCCCTTTTGCATGCTCCTGTCCTTTTCTTCCCTTAGTAGCTGCTACTTTGCTTGGAAAGCACGGATGGATTTACTGACACATCCTTAATTTTTTAAAGTTACTCTGGGGTATAAATCTGATCTGTGACTTGTTTTATTTTGCATTTAAGCATTCGACATTTAAGCGCTCTCCACCTGTGCGTTAGGAGGTTAATATGCGCTGTAAGAGTAGCAAGGTTTCCTATTCATGGGGGAAAAGGAGTCAGTATGTTGAGATGTAAATTTACAGATCAAAGGTTATGAATCCATGCCTTCAGAAAAAAACCAAACACCTGTACTAGAAAAGTTGCTGTCTGGTCCAGTACGGCAGCTGGTGCATTGTTAGGTGCAATTACGCTGAAACCTGGAGGCCAGGTTTCCATTCCAAGAAGCATTACAGAAATATATCTCAAACAAATGATTAATGTTTTTATATATGTATGGAAAGCTATTAATAATTACAGCTTTTGGTACAGATATTGCATATGTTCCATGTATAATTTATCTTGGAAAACTGTTTTGCTGGGTATAGTGAACAAATAAGTTAGGAAGCAAATAATTTTTTTTTTTAAAATCATGAAAACATTTAAAATGTAAAAATAATTTATAAATCAATATTTATATGACTGTGATTAATGTTTGTAATCCCTACGGCAAAATAAGAAACCATTAGAGATCTTACTTTGTGGTGAAAGCAAATGCTGAAGTCATGCCTAACCAGTCCTGCCGTTCTTCCATGAAAAACCTCTGAATGATCATAATGTGCATGCTGTCATAATTAATGAATTTGATTGTTTGCTTTTGTACCGGATAGATCATTCATTCGTAATTAAATATCATCTTGTGACGTAAAACAGCAAGAGCGTAGCAAGGAGCTATCGGTCAGATCATCTGTGAGAGCCCGTGTTTCTGAGGGTGTTGGATTTGAAATGCTAACATGCGACACGACATGATGAATTTTTGCATAATATTGTGGGTATTTGGTGTTTCTGAGTTTTCTGACCTGGTTCCTAGGTGGTGTAATGGTCATTCAGGAACATTTAAGGATATTGAGGTGATCAAGAAACTAGAACAGCTTTTCAGAATTAGACTTCCAGTGCTTGGCAGATTGCTCGCAACTTGTATGAACTTGCAGTGGTGAAAAGCTTCAGTTAATTAAGTCCTATCCTGCTCAGTTATGACTCAAGGGTGTCGGCCATATCAGTAAATGAAATAATGCACCTACCCAAAGCTTCCCGTAAGTCAATGGGAATTTGCCGGATTAAACAGTTAGAAGCAGTCCTGTATTAGAACTATTGTATTTGTTTACAATTAATTAAATGATATAAAACAGAACAAAACCAAAACAACTCTGGAAAATAGAACTGGTTTGGGGTCATGTGGATGAATTGAAATATAAGAGTGCTAGAAAGTCCACAAATAGAAAAACAAGTGATGAACAAACTTGCATGTATTCACTGAAAGGCTTATTTGAACCATGAGAGTGGAATTTCCAATTCTGGGAGTTACAGGCCATTCAGCTGCATAGAAGAAATAAACGAAACTCTAACCAAGTGTAGAATAGTGTACAATAACATTTGTTTAAGTATTTCCAGGTGGATCGGGCTCAGATGGCTTCTCCTAGGGAAAATCATGCCTCATAAACCTTTCAGTTAATAGAAGTGTAGATGAAGTTGACTCACAAAGAGTAATCTATTTAGATTTTTTAGAACTTTTTTCAGAAAAGGGCCATATGATCAGACCAAGGGTTTGTTTGGTGGTGGTTCTTTTTGTTTTGTTTTTGTTTGGGTGTTGGTTTTTTTTGAAATGAAGTGAGTGCACATCTGGTCACAGAGCAGGGAGAGGGGCATGAGATCCTTATGGGAACTGTGATAACTCCAGCATGACACTTTCAAATCCAGAGAGATGATTGTCCCTCTTAGGAAGAAGGTTGATTGCAGCTGTTGTCGGTGAGAGGATGAGCTAACTTGATGGCAAACATCAGTATTGTTCTTTGAGCACTAAGTATTATTCTTAGATTCACTTGCACTGAAATGGAAGCAAGTTCGTGTGTTTGGTGTTTTTGGAGGAACCACAGCTGGTGCTGTATTTAAACCTCCCTGTGTTCTTTGAGATTGTGAACAGGAGGGAGTTGGTCTGCCAGTAGTTTCTTCTGCATGGTACCAATGTAACTGAGAGATTAATGGATAACTTGAGAGTGGGTAACCTCATGCTGGGCTGGAATGGGGAGTAGTAGTGTCCCATGCCATGGCCTTTGAAGCCTTGTTCATCTCCTTGCCATGGAGGTGAGGGAAAGTATGTGCAGTCAATCTCAGTCTTTAGGATGAAGAACTGGTTCTTCACTGCTTCTCTGGTTGTTCACCTTTGTGTGCCGTCATTTGTGTATGACAGAGTACTGAAACTGCTGAATGTTTTCTGACTAGTATCTCAGAATATTGGAGCAATTACTTGCATTTTCATGAAACAGGTGTCTCACAAACCAATGAACGGGCATAGATCCTCTTGTTCTTTAGACTCCTTAAACTTTGGCAGTCTGGTGCAACGAGAGTCAGAGTCCTTTCTTGGGAGGTGCATTGCTCAGGGTGTCTTGATCTGTGTCAAGGTACGTGGCTTTTTCTTGGGCTGAGAACTGCTTGCTGCAGAGAGAGGAATAAACATAGGCGATACGACTTGTTATAGAGATCCGATGAAATTGCATGTTAAGCATCTGGTATAAGGACTTAATTCCTGGGGAAAAGATGTATTTCTCTAGGGAACTTTGTCGTGCTGTGGGCAGTCAAACCAGGATGAGGCTGTATGTCTGAGCATCAAAAGAGGACAAAATAATTCTAACTTGCAGAGGTAACAAAATCTCTGGCTTTTTCATTAACTCCATGACAAGTGCTTTTGAAGAGATAGCTGTCTGAAGCGGTAGCACCGACTACGTTGAGGACAGGTAGCCAAATTCTGATCTTCCATTGACGTTCTCTTGGGCCTGTGTCTGGTTTGAAACTGCTGTCTCTCCTTTAGGTTGTACACTGGAATGGAGGTACCTCGCTATCTGGGTTGTCCTGACCTAGAATAGTAGGCCAGCCACGGTCTGCAGGTCATTACCAGTTTGAAGTCAGCCAGGGCAGCTGACCCAAGCTGGCTACAGATGCATCCCAGACCATGAATGTTATGCTCAGTATAAAGTGGGAAGTTTGCTGAGGGTGGGGGCTCCTCCTGATCCTGCTCTTTCTCTTCCTTCTCCTCCTACTTCTCTTCATCCCTGGACGTTCCTGCTCACCATCCTGCTTCTGAGGATGCTTCCTGTTTATTGTGACTGCTGTGCATTTGCTGGAGTGGCTATAACGTTGTGTCAGCACTGGTATTAATTTTGTCATTTCGTTACATCTGTTAATTGCTTTGCCCACACTATGACAACGTTCTCTTGCGAAATACCTTTTATGCCCGGGATTATATTCAACCCATGAGTCTCCTCTCCCTTTCCTGATCCTCCTCCTCGGCTGTGAAGTGAGTGGTCATCGGGTGAGAGAACAACTGCTCTAGTTTAGGTCTGGATACGGGCTCAGTGTCAACCCCGGCTCATTTGGAGGCTGGCTGGATGCAGCATGCTGCTTGCCCTTTGTATCACTTAGCTTTGTTTAGTTATTGTTACAGCATTCAGCTGGAGACTGATAGTTATCAGCATCGCTGGTCCAATTGCATTAACAGCAAACTCTGACTCAGATACTGGGATTCATAAATTGTGGATTAGTTGGATTCCACCTGTGGCTTTGTGTGCTTGGCACCCAGCCACAGTTAGGAGGAGTCAGAAAGGGAGCACCTGTCCCATAAGATTAAAAAAAAATCTTAGTAAACATTAATTTTAACCTTTGTTTTCTGCATTCTGTGGGTTTGGAACTGTTAATCCTAATACAGCTGACTTGCTGCTTTGCTCGTGATATGTTTGGTCGTGTTAAATAGCTGAGGCTCCTCTGTGAATGACGTTGGCAAGAGGTTGCGGTTTCATCACTCCATGGAGCCAAGTGGTGCCTGAACGGTACCAGTAGGTTACAGAAAACACCAGAGGATGTCTAAACAATAGTTCTGCTAAGGCTCATTTTTCAGCCAGCCTGATGATAGCTGCCTTTGGTGCGCTGACAGCACAGCGTTGTGCACCAGCTCCATAAGAAATGCTAAGCGTTGATCAAGCCAATAAAGTGTGGCTTTGATCACACTGGCAATGTGAAAGGCAGAGCGGACCGTCAGCATCACCGGTTTTAAAACAAAGTCTTAGGCATGCCAGAATGACAGTGGTTGTCAAGACTGGCTTACCCTAGATATCAAGTTTTGTGAAAATGATCATTAGCGCTCTATACCTACAAAGGACATGCACAGTTAACCTGCAAAGCTTCATGACAGCTCAGCAAAGCAACTAATATGAAGTTAGCCTAGTCCTATTATAGTTTTCATCGTTGGTGATAAAAACATCTACAAGTTTTACAGTTTTGACATAGAAAGCTTTGTGCTGTAAATATGCAGAATAAAATTTGACTTTGGTACTAGGCACTTCATTTCCTGGGACGACCCTGTACTGCCACTTGATTCTCTCCTCTTTATAGGAAAAAAGGTTACTCTGTCTTATTTTTATATTCCCATTGTATTTAAAATGCCAAAAAATGTGGTAACTTCTTACTTTGCTCAGCCATGTTTCATTGTGGTGAAGCAACAATATCTGTCTTATCACCCGAGTTAAGAAATCGCGCATTCCTTTCCTGGGTGGTAAACGAGTTGGGCTGTGATTCTGTGCTTGTGAGAAAGGCTGAACCTGCGCTGCCTTTGCATCAAAAGTCTGCATCTGCCACAGGCCAAGTTCTGGTGTTCCTAACAGGGAAGGGAAGTCTGAGGGCAGGGTGCATGTTCTTTCCCTGTACCTCTTATGTGCCCTTGGGAAAATTGTTTCAACTCGAGGAATATCTGTCAGTCAACTCCCTTGACAGCTAGGCCCTCTCGAATGCTGGCAAATGTGCTGCACTGTAATGTCGAGACCAGAATCTTGCAGGGGAGTTAAATTATTGAAAATCATCGCATAGTTCTTACAAAAAGTAAAAAGCAACATCAGAGTAGCAGCCGACTTAGTTTCAAACTATAAGCAACACCCCTGCAGTGGCAAGGTAACATCTCTTCAGGAAGGTGGCTTCCTGGATCTTGGAACGTGGACTTGCTTTTTTTTTTCACACTACTGTTGAAATCCTGCTTCAGGTTATACTGGAAATTGATTTCATGGGGCAATGCTCCTTGTGATTTCACATAAAACAAAGTTTAAATGGTTTATTTGCTTTATCTTGGGGAAGAAAATGTGTATTAATGTCCCAGTGGTTTATTTTGTGTCATATTAATTGATTGTTTGGCCGAAGAAGCAACATGCTGTAGTTGAGCGTAGTGAAAAATACCAAAGTAGCAAAGAGCTGGAGGCAGGGGCTGGGGGTGAGGGGGAAAAGAAGTCTCTTTCACTCTTGCAAAAGGCCTGTTACTGAAGTTATTCCATTCAGCCTTTCACCTTCCAGGATGATAAGTGAATCGCTTAAAAGATTGTCAAAAATGCCAATTGATCTGGGTGGGAAGTGGAAAGCCACTATAATCCAATTAATCGCAGCGTACTGGATGCCTCTTTGTCAGTGTGAAGCGACTCCAACACATGCTCAGCTGTTACTCTTTCACAATGAGTAGTACAGTTGTCACTCCCTGTCTCTTGCCAGCAAAAACATCCGCTGGGCTCGTTTTACCACCAAATATTTTTACACTTTTGCAGCAATAAATATAAACTACCCTGGCTGGAACAGACATGTGCAGTCCCGCCACCTCTTGCATTGCACCAGAGACAGGAGTTGAGCTGTGCCTCTGTCCTGATCGGCACATGTGCTCAGTAGCGGAGACTCCTGCTGTAAGGGAAGAGTTCCTCCTCTGGGATTGATGTTAGCCCAGGAAAACAAAAATGAGTGGTGGGCCAAATTATAAAATGAGCCCTTACAACTGTACACTGCTGACAGTCTCTGCTGGCTTCTGACGTCTCCTAAAGGACCCTGGCAGCATTCTCTTCTAACTGGATGCTGTCAGAGGCACATCCACAGACCCAAAGAGCTTGGGAAGTGGCAGAGGTGCAGAGTCTGCTCGTGCATGGTGATTTAACCTCTCTTAAAATTCTGCCATCTTCTGTGGCATACAGGGTAACATGACGGACGTGTATTTTGTTTATAATTGCTTTTTATTCTCTGACATGTAAAAATATGTAACGGTTAAAGGAATCCGCAGAAGCAAAGCAGGTTGTTTGTCATAGCTTCTGTGGAGCACATAAGATAAGCCATTATGTAGTGCTCCAAATCCTTCGATACCATACCTGCAGTGCTTTTGCTTGTGGTCACTACTACTCCGTGTGCCACAGAGCTAACAGCTGACATAGCACGGCAGACTAGAGGAGGTTTACATCACTGGTGAGATGCTTGTTGTACTAACTGTGCCTTGGCATGATGCTTGTGTCTTGATGTAGGCAGGAACGTGGTGCAGCTGAAAGGCTGGTACATCCACAAGCTCTTGTTTGGAAGGACCTGCCTTTAAGGCTTCATCCAAACTCTATTTAAGATCATGCCAAGCGTTTTAAGTACTGAAAATATACTTGTTTTGAACAGGGCAGAAGGCTTACACAGCTGAACGCTCCAGTATTTACATTTGACGTCAATGGGAGTGTTGCCTGAATGTGGGATTAGAACCGCTATGCTGTTTTCTGCTCTGAGCGTCAGCGAGAAGTTGTGTACACACCCGATGAACCTCCGTGGTCTCACGCAGGCCTGGTGCCACGGCTGCAGCATTGCCACCGCAGCAGCCTTTGATAAACGCTGCTGCAATACAGAGTGCTTCCTGTATGTTCTCATGACAGTGCCATTTCTGCTGACATGAGACACGTGCAGGGATGTTAGGACGGCATCACAGCTTGGGTTTCTGTTCAGGATGGGTAATGCTGGTGTTTTATTTCTTGTTTGCGTAACTGTGGCACCCCGTCAAGGGCCGGGGCTCTGTATGCTGTAAAAACACAGGTTTGTGTGGCTGAGAGGAAGGAACGGTGCTGAAAGCAAAACTCTTAAAACGCTAGGCTGGATTATCTAATTGGTGGGCTTTCTTTTTAAGGAGTAAGAAGCTGTCATCTTCCCTGATGATGAGATAAACATCCAGTGATAGTCCAAGGGGCAACGGGTGCAAGCTGGAGCATAGGAGGTTCTGCATGAATATGAGAAAAAAACTTCCTGCTGAGGGTAACCGAACACTGGAATGGGCTGTCCAGAGAGATTGTGGGGCCTCCTTCTCTGGAGGCGTTCAAAACCTACCCGGACACGTTCCTGTGTGACATAGGTGTTCTTGCGTTCTCTGGACACGTTCCTAGGTGATCTTGCTCCAGCAGGGGGATTGGACTAGATGCAGGGGGAGTGGACTAGATGATGTCTGAGGTCCCTTCCAATCCCTAACATTCTGTGATCAGATGCAGGATTTTTTTTTCTTTTGTTGTTTGTCTGAGCAATTGATCGATAGAAGTGTGGGCATCTTCTTATTTTATGCAATTAGAACATACGCTGGGCCAAATCAGAAACAAAAATATGTTCTTGAGGTCTGCTTCCATCCTCTTGCCACAGGATAGCTGGGTCTGTCTGTTCGTTTTGAACAGCGTATCCCAGTTTTCTACGGCTCTTATGGCCAGCTGAGGAAGGTGATTTTCTCAGGTGGTATGCTCTTGAAAGCACTGCACTTGGGCCTCTGGATTTCTGTCAGTTCAGAGCTATTTCAGTTTAGCAGATATTAATGAATAACTGCTTTAATCTGTGAAATGTGTTGGTGTGTCTTTACCTTTTACGCTGTGTCTATGAGATTTTAAAATCATTCGTGTGTGAGAGGTCTTATCAGTACACAGCTGTAATACAGACAATAGGGAATTAGCTGTTCTCCACTCAGATGAGGGGAAATCTGTTCTTTTTAATGGAGTAATGGCAATGCACGCGCAGATTGGAGTAATGATATTAGACTGAGCTACTCTGTAGTTTTGGTTTACTTAAAAGCAGTACTTTTTACCTCTGTAACATATCCCATAGGACTTTCCACTTAGGGGGAAAAAGGGGAAGAAAAAGAAAAAAAAAATATATCTCTGTTCTGTTTAAATCTGACTACTCTAATCGTAGTGCTTAATCCAGTGTTCTGATTAGCATAATTATATTTCTCCAGCACAGATGTTCTGGAAATTTGCATTTTGTTGACATCAATACTTAATTTTATTTTCTTAAGGCTCAATTTAATTTTGCTCAAGAATTATATAAACAAGAACACGTGTGTAACTAAGCTGTGTTCTTCCCCGCAATCTCTTGGAATTCAGTCGTTCACTTCTGGGTGGTCACTATGCTACTTACTGGATGTTTTTATGCAGTGGGGTATATAAGTGGGAGCTGTCTTACATAAATGAGAATACAATGGAACCTTGTTTACAACTAAAACGTTTGAACTGTCTTACTGCAGTCACAGATCTCTTCCTGTGGTCAGCACAAGAAAATTCATCTGTTGTGACAGTGACAACTTGGGATATGTTTCAAAGCAGCAAAAAAACTTTACTGAGAGGAAGGGGGAAACAGTCATCTTGTGAGGGCTAAGGACTCTGAACACGGATGGCAAATACTGTGTATTAAATCCTTTAATACTGAAAGGAAATCCATGAAAAGTTGCATCATGCCTTTTACTTCTTATCTGTCCATACCTGTCTTACCTCAAGCATCCCCATCAATGGAGGGATGCTGCAGTACGGATTGTAACATGAAGGAAACAGTTGTGTTCACACAAGGTGGAAGTTGATGGACAGATAATTGCTGCTTCTTCAGAGGTAGTTTGGAGAAACATCTTGGCCATTTTAAGAGGGAATCTACTATGACAAACTCAGACACTGGTTGGGGTCAGTGCCATGCAAATGGTTCTAATAAAAACCCAACCTTCCCAAGTATTGGTGCTTGAGCTTTGCCAAACCATGTTGCATAAAGGCATTTACTGTTTGGGCTTGAAATAGCAGAAGTGTTGATGAGTCCTTCCAGACCTACTCTTACGAGGCTACCTGAGTGCTGTGGCATGAGCCCCTCTCTTCCCCATTTTGGTTTAGGGGTTCTGGACCTCAGAGATGGACCCGGCAAGATCAAATCTATTTTTGGACATGCAGTTGGTCCTGGCAACATACTGGGATAGAGGAATGGCTGTGGGGGCTATCACTGTTGTATACTTCTCTGAGAGTGCGAGATCCATTTGGTTTTATGCCTAGTTTGTAGCATGCAGTATACCTAATAAGCTTGGATCATCTCATTTCAGGGCCTGATTTTAGTTCATTCCTTTCATGTCTTCAAAGGTGAAGGCTTTAACAAATTGCAGATATTAACCAACTCTATTTTTATGCTCCTACTTCATAATCTCTACTGCTGACTGAATGATACAGTGTCTGTGAGGAAAGAAGACTGGACTGCAGCTGACATAATGCTTCATCCTGAATGAGTTCAGGCTGGGGAAGTTGAGAAAACAATGGGTTAGAATTAAACCTCCACCCTTGACAGAGGATGTGCATTACCACTTTTGATGTGTGTTCATGATCTGAGCTCTCGCTCAGCACCAAGTTGCTTATGGAAGGGATCTGCTGATGCACTTCTCTCCATCTGCTTTTGTTGGGCAGACTGAAAATTATTTTCTTTTGATGTGATCTTTCAGCAGTTATTCATTCATCTCCTACAGAGTCGATGTCTGTAATGTCCTGTGCACATGAAATAAGTGCAGGCGTTCACAATATTTAATGGTACGCCATATAGTTAGGCATTTAGAAATATAAATTATCATGGAGCATAGCTACTCATATGCTTAACACCAACCCTCTCACCAATAACAGAAGGTGTGTTGCAGTTCCCCATGGCAGATGCTCCTGCCAAGCAGCTGTGCTGGGAGCTGTAGTTATAGCATCTCAGAGGCTGGCACAAACACCCAGTTAAACCTGGGATCTTGTTAACCTCTCTAGGAGGATTAATCAAAGGACGTGGAATAAATACCATGACAGCTTGGAGAAGTTTAACGGCAAAGTTTTGCTCTGCTTGTGTGCGGCCTACGTTTGAATCAGAAACAGATGGAAAAGGCAAACTAATGCAGGGAAGGGTTGGACTGGTGTAAGGCACAGCTCGAGGTCGGAACAGTTGTTTCATCATACACTCGGGTAACAGTTCTGTGACTTGCATGTCATTTGGGGCTTGTGGCATTCCGTTGTATAGACTGTGTTCGTGCTTGCTATGATGTGCCACTCTGTAGAAAAATTACCTGTTCGGTAATTAAAAACAAGCGGGAAGCCGATTGTGTACAGTAAGTGCGAGTGGGAAGGTGTCTTGGCAGAAAAATGTCTGAGCTTCGTGGGAGAATAGTGGTTTATTAAAAAAAGAAGCGAGATTCAGTTTGAGATGGCTAGTTTTTATAACTTTGTAGAATGTGAAGGTTTGGTAATAGATGATCTTTTCCATAAACAGAGAATTCCTTGAATAATCTGCCCTAATGTAGAAAGATGTCTATCTCAAAATCTAATTTAAATCCTGCATATAGAACAGTAAAGTTAGAGGTCTTGCTTGCTTCTAGCCCAGCTGTGTGGACGACTGAAAGGACAACCATGTTCTTCTCCATTGTCTTTTTCGGTAACAGAAGGGAATCTCCTCCTTTGGGACTTCCTTTTTGAAGTCTGGTAACTGTGCCTTTTCGTCTGCTTATGTGATCGTTACCAGAGTGGTGGTGGGAGCCAATCCCATGTCTGTAAGCAGGTTTAATGCCTTTCAATAAAGAACTTCTGTAGTAATAACAGGTATAGTTCTTCCTACATTTTAAGAACAGAATCACACGCTTAGCTTGCATAAGGTGATTTTCCATTGCCTTTGGTAAACTCCTGTACAGTAGCTAAGCTTTCATCTACCTGTGTTTTTAAAAAAGGCGAATAGAGGACTTTTGTTTATTCACCCTTTTTTTTAATGTTTCTGATGAATAACAATGATTTAAACTTGTGAAGTTCATTCTTGGTGGTGGTACTATTGTAGGACCGAGAGGTGGTATTACCTGGCATACCAGAAGCAATCCGTTCTAGGAGAAAACAAGCAAACAGATGAGCAAAACTCCACCCTGATACGTCAAATCCACCTTCCATTCCTTCTCTGTGGATGGAGAACTGAGCGTCATTCACACACTGATACTTTCATTTTGTTGCTTGTAAGTTTAGCTGGCCTTGCGATTTTTGGAGACGGGCTACTCCCTAACCAGCCATTTTACAACATGTTTGATTTTCTCGAGTGTTAGGAGTCTGTTTTTTGTAACCAGCCTGCAATAATATTCTATTTCAAAAATACACGAGATCCGGTAATTGTGAACAAAGAAGGTTTGAGCTGGATCATTTTTGCCTTGCCGGTAAGAGGGGCAGCCAAGAACATACTGCTCAAGCCATCTTTTTCTTAGCCTGCTTCCACGCAGCCAAATACGAGGTGTTCTTCCTGCCTTCTGCCATTTCCAGTTTTGCCGTCTACTGCTTTCCAGGCTTATGTGCCAGTCTGCAAGCCCAGCGAGCGCCTCCTTTTTATCCCTGGTTTGTCATATTCCTTCACCTTTCAATATCAGGGGATTTTGAAACCGTGTCTAAACCAGGTCTTTATTTAGGCTATTCTCTTGATAACTCGACGCTGGTCATGATCATCAGGACAGGAGCATGTTAGTAAGCTCTGAGTTTTCCTCTTCTGCCCCATGGAAATCGCTGCTTTTTTCTCTCCCTTTCAAGACATTTCAAAGTAGCTGCTGCCCATTGTTATCTACTCCTGGACGGACTTGAGTTTAAGAGTTGTCTTGTAGGTTTCCCCATAACTCACTGAAACATTGTAACATTTAGAAATGACTCTCTGGTCTCTGAGAACAGGTGTCCCATGAAAATGATTCCGTATATATACAGTCTAGAGAGCACAGAAGACGTTCCCGTAAGGTTACCTAGCTGATGTTTTGGAGAGAGTGCATTTTATTCTTGGTGTTGGGACTAATGGAGAAAAGGTGTCATCCCAGCTTCTGAAGTGTGGTTTTTACACTACGGTCATGTGTCAGAATTCCCACGATGGTGCTTTAGCACGTGCTGGCGCAGCGACGGTAAGGGAAGGTACCCTGCAGAGGAGAGAAGGATGGTTTTCCTTTTCTTCTCTTTCTGCTCTTACAAGCTGTTGTTCTTCTCCCATGCTGTGATAGTGTTTCTTGGCGGGACGGAGGTGATGTCAAGGGAGTTACCTTCTGCAAGGTGGCCAGCTGCATCCCACGTTGTACAAGTGCCCCTTTCCCACGACCTGCCAGCTCCTGTGTGTGCTGCCGGGCCTGTCTTCTCGTTGGGGTGTGGAGCAGAGGCGACTTGGACAAGCGCCTGGTTGGGGAAGCGGGGGAGAGAGCTAAGAGATCTGCAGATCTGGAAAGACACTGAACTGCATTAAGAACAAACAGTTCAGGGTAAGGAAATGCTGCTTTTGAAAGGACAAAAGGGAATAAAATAAAGGGAAACAGTTCAGAGAGATGATCCAGGAAAAACGAAGAAAGTGTTAAGGAAGCAAAGTGATGATGGTGAGTCAGAGCCAGATGTGAATGGGGGAAAAAAGGGATTAAGACACAAATGAATAGGCCAGAGAAGATCCAACTTGTGGGGTTAGCAGTTTTGGTTTAATTTATATTTCAAATGTTTTCCTTGCGTCAGATTCTATCAACACTTTTTGCAGAAAGAGAATACCTCCCAACTGCCTGTAAGCTTATGTCTGCTTTCAAACCAGACCTTGAAAGAAATCTGCATAATTAAAGCCTTCTGGTGTGCTACGCAGCACCGCAACTTCTGCGCCAAAGAACTCTTATCTGTACAATCTGGTTTTTTCCTATCTTTGCACTTCACTTACAAGTCAAAGATTTGCATTCATCTGCATTTAAGATTATGCCAAGTGAGTTACGAACAGCTAACTTGGTCCTCCCTACCCCTGCAAAGCACATGTGCTAGTGGTGTTGCCCTGGCAGGGACTGAGCTGGGCACCGCATCCGTCGGAGGGGTGGGTGGGTGCAGGAGGAGATGGCAGCTCCCCGTGCTACCTAGAGGGGAAATGGCAGAGGGTGAATGGATCTCCTCTCTGGCCGTGCTTGTGGTGCAGTAAGCGAGCTGACAGGGAAGTGGAAATGATGAGGTGTTGCTGCTATAGACGACATGTGATTTGCCTCCCCTCGAACAAGCAGCAGTGGCAGCCAGCAGGGAAGCCATGACCCCAGCAGCCTCTGCTGCCTCCCTGTTTTTTGCTCCCTGGGCTCCATTTGCTGCTTTTGCTCCAGGCAGACGAGAGTTGGCGAGGTGTCGTGCCACATGCGCGATGAGTGACGCTCGCTGCAGGCTTTGCCGTGTCTTCCTGGCCTCCCTGCCTTGGAAAATGCTCAGAGATAGTCACAGGTCACAATTGCCATAATTTGCATAAAACCCCTTTTTATTTCATGCATCTGTGGAATTCGCTGAACCTGAGTCATCTCTGTCATAGCTACAGTAAAGTCGCCGGAATGATAACAAAGATGAATTTGGCCCTGCAAATGGCATGAGAAGCTCATCATAACCGCTCCTGCCTTTTCAGCATTTGCTTCCTGGAACCCAACTGGAACCCTTGTAATAGTTCTAGTGTGAAAATGCCATTTCATGCTCAGTAATTGCACATTCTCAAGTCACTTAAATCCTAAGCATCTTTGAAAACAACAGCTGATCCTGGTGTGACAAGGCTCTCTAACTCCAAGGAGACCCGTGCCTTATCCTCTGGTCGCCTATTCTGTATGGTGCATCCACAGTGGGTGTTGTGCTGAGTCACCCCCGAGTCATGAAGCTGAAGGACTGGCTACAATGCATATATACAGTGAGGTGGGGGACATCAGTTTGAGCTTTTCATAGAGAAATTCACCCGCTTAATCATTTGGGTTTCATCCTTATTCACGTAAACTTCTCATTAGGTTCAGTGGAACTTGATTAAAACTTTAGTACTCAATCCTTGATTATTTTGCAAACTAATCTGTAGCAGGAATATTGACACAGATATATGTACAACAGTTGCAAAGTATGGAAGTTAATGAATACGTGTTACTGGCAGGAAAAATAAAAGCCTGGTTTGGTCCAATGACAAATGTGAACTACGGTGTTGATTCTGTACACCCTGAAAACAGAACAGGAAATGTCTGTCTGGATCTTCCAATATTCCACGGTCTGTTTCTCTCGTCCAGGTTGTCTTGCCTGGTGGCGTGCCTCTAGTCTGCCATGTCCAGAGACACGGCCTCCATATTATCAGTTGTAGGGACGGAGAACTGAATGATGAGAATCTTTCTATTTTCACGCTCTGCTCATCTGCCATATTCCCCTGTGGTGCAAGACCTGAGGTTGGAGCAGGTACCGGTTCCTCAGTAAGGTTTGCAGCAAGGGTCACAATCTATCGAGTGCTTTAGACTTTGCGTGTGGTTCAGTTTCCATAGGTGTGAAATACCTGTAGCTTCAGGGCTATGCTAGTAAAAGCCCAGGATAAGGTCTTCCTTGTTCAGAGAACCCAGGTATTTCCCCCTCTGATGACTTCTAAGAGCTCTGGGGCTGATCCTGGGACATGAGCGCCTGCCTTCTCCTCTCCCTCCCCGCTGGGCAGCTGAGCATTGGGCCTGCAAACACAACAGTGTGTCCGTCCCCACTGATTACTCCTCTGGTGCCCCTCCTTGGTTTGGGGACATCTGGCAAACTCATCTGGGATTTTGGGTAGGACTAAGTGAGGGAGCTCAAGAAAAACACCTTTTAAAATCTTTGATCTGTTCTAGTAAACCAGCAGTTATTTGTCAAGTAGCTGTTCCTGTTAGCACTGCTGTGCTGCAAGGCCTTTCTCTCTGCTTATC
The DNA here is from genome assembly GCA_027560015.1 of Chloroceryle amazona. Lineage (NCBI taxonomy): Eukaryota > Metazoa > Chordata > Aves > Coraciiformes > Cerylidae > Chloroceryle > Chloroceryle amazona. The sequence goes on along the minus strand of JANHFX010014309.1, from coordinate 61,620 downwards.
ATACTTTTTATGAGCACATAAGGAGAAAAAAATCCACCTCAATTATCATTTGATAGTCCACGCAATATTGTTTGGAGTTGATACTGAATGGGAAGCCAGTGCCTTTTTTCTCTCTCTGTCGATATCAGTGATTAAGTATTTCTTGTCATCTCACCCCAAAAAGAAAGCTTCTAATCGACAAGAAAAAATACATGACCAGTAATAGAAATGTAGCATAACTGTCAGGGTCCTGGCAGAACACACTCTAGTTTGTCATGGGGCTTCAGTTAAAAATACCGATTGTAAAAATTGTGTCATTTGTAGTTTTTACGGAGAGACGGTTGAATTAAGCCAGTTCATAGGAAAGCTTTGAAGATACCTTTTGCCGTTTGGAGTGTTCCTCAGTTATCTGCATATCTATATTTTACAAGTAAAGACAAGGAAGTGACTAGCCGCAATTAGTTGTCTGAACACATCCCTTGTGGAATTAAAGTGTTGGAATTGCTCGGCTCATCCACCAGTCTGTGGTGATAAACAGATCCTATTTGAGCCGAAAGGCGTCAGCCATAGGATTAGCTGGGAACTTTGAAGGGCTTTTCAAGGTTGACAACAGGCAGCATTGACCGTTCCGGTGTCCGTCTGCTGCAGGTGAGGGGATCTGGAGTGCACACAGTCGCTGTCCCCGGCCCGTATCCACTTATCCAGAAGGCATTGACGATGAGCGTGGGGATGGGCTTCCGTGTCTCAGGGTGGTGCGTGAGTGAGTGACACGCAGCAACACGGGCAGTGGACAGGTAGATGTGACTAACAGGAATAGGTGTGGTTTTTATCTGAAGGGTAGCGGTTTGCACCTTACACATTTTATTTGTGAGTCTGATGGTTCCACGCTGTTATGCACTAGAGAGATCCTGATGGGACTGGATGCATCCTCTCCATTGATACTGCTTTGGTACTTCCAGAACTACAGCACATGAACAATAGTGTGGAGAAGAGGCGCAGAAGTGACTCAGCTGGTAAAAAGTAGTGCGTTCCTCTGAGGCAGCTTTATTCTCATTTTCTGCCGTATCTGTGTAAGCAGCAGCAGTGTCAACGTGATCTGTGACAACTTGGAGTTGGTGTTGCGGTCGTGTTTGCCTGCAGCTTCCTGCGCTAGAAGGAATCTTGGTGATTTTGAACTGGAAATCTTTCTGGCAGCAGTGAGGAAAATGCCTGTGGGTGCAGGTGCATGTGGTCTTCCTCTCACCTCATAGCAGCTCATAATGTTACAGCCTCGAGCTTCCACAGACGATCCCAGTGATGAGTACAAGGCTTCTGAAAGGAAGCCGCTATTTCTGGCACGAAACTGCTGTGAAAAATGAGATTTGAATCGTATCTTACGTGAGATATGCCTGATCATGTTTTGGGTGGGTTTGGAATGCAGGGATCCATTTATGACGCTTCTGTGACACTTTGCCACGAGACCACCTCTCAAGATACTTAGGCTGTCATTTAAATAAACCAACAAAAAATGACGCAGAGCAAAACGAAATGCAAAAACCCCCCAAACCATGAGCTTACCAAGAAGCACTAAGGCCTCCATATTCCCTGGGGGGACAGGCTCGTCCGCCTTTTGCAATCACCTGAAAATTCCTTATTTTTCTACTAAAATAATTTGCTATATTGATTTTGTATGTTCGTGGACTAGAGCAAGACGTAAAGGTTAAGGAGTCTTCTTACTGCTGAGGACTTCTGAATGACTTTTGAAGCTGCCCAAGTCAAAACTGTGTCAGATTTCTAAATAAAAGAATTGAGGATATGGAATACTATTGACAGAAAGAAATGACTAAGCACGTGACGAATCAAAGTGAAGATCAAAGCCACGTCTGCTTTGTAACATAGCCTTGATATACAGGACTGCTTTTTTCAGCGGGTAGCAGTGGTATTGGGAATCTTCGCTTAGAAGGGATTCACGCTTACTCTCAAGAAGAAAGCAGTGGTGTATAACAAGCTTTACTTGATGCATTACTGATTTTTCTGTTTTGCCTAGTGAAAGAGTAAGAATAGTTCAGAGGACCTGAAGTGTGAATATGAAGGAATTTTTTAATGCGTAAGAAAAAATAAACCAAAAATACAGAGGAGAAAATAATCTCGTGAAATAAGGAGCAAAGATTTATTAGAGAACAAGTCGTCAGCGTAAAAATACAACCCTAAAACTAGCAAGGTAGGAGGGCTGTACAATATACAGTGCTGTGTAGGATCAGAGTGGCTGTGGACTGCTTTAACAGGTACAACCTCACGGGACACTAGTGGACATTTGGCCTCTGAACAGGCTGCAAGACCGTGCAGCACAGGGTTGGATTTGCGCCAGTCCAACCCTTGGCTTCGGTGTGCTTGTACGGGAACACCTTTAGCCAAGACGTCTCAGAATGAAGCATTGTTAAATAGAGCTGTCAAAACTGTGCTTCTGCATGTTTTTGGAGCTAGGCTTCTCAGTCACCTGGGGTTCTCCTTCATAGCTGCATCGACACAGAGCACTCACAAAGGCCGTTAAGCTTTATTTATTGGTGTTTTGTGTTACAAGGGCACCACAAAACGCCAGACCTTAATCGGAGATGTGGCCCGTTCTCTGTAGTTTGTTGTGGACGGTGAGGTGGGGAGTCAAATTCTCTTATTTCACTGAAGTCAGGAAAGTGTGGGAAGAGAGCTGGAGGATCAAAGCTTCAGATCTTCTACCAGTAAAGTGGTGCTCTGAAAGGGACGTGTGGATGCTGAGGTCCCTCTGGGAGGAGGTCCCAAATTCCTGTGTGCTTTGTGAACTGTCATTACTCTGAGGATTTGGCTTTCAGAAGATGTGAAAGGTAAAATAAATTACCACCAACTCTGCTGCTTGCTTGCTTTTAAACACATTCTTCTCAAATTGAAGTATAATTATGGAGCTCATAGTGCTCTGAACATTTTATTTAGTCAAACTGAAAATTATATTCCCTGCAAGCTGCTTTAAAGCCAAAATAAAAGAAACCCACCTAATTATAGCAGCAGTGTGGAGGAGGTCTGCTGGTATATTGTATGATACATTTTGACAGCTGCTTTTTACTGGAAGATTGTCAAGGCCCTCACAAAAATATTTTGAAGTGCTTAAAATGTGCCATTGCAAAATCTGTAACTGTTGAGTAGCCAGCAAAGACAAGAGGTCTTGTGCGCTTGCTTGGGCCAGGGTTATAGCAATGGTTAATAGCATATTCTTGTCTTAGCTGGGCTTCTAAGCTATTTTCAGAAGATGCTGAAGTTGTAAAGGATGAAACGGCACCATGATTGGCACATAGGGAATCTCTCCAGAAACATTCAGTGGGTGAGACGCATTTCAGATGTTTCTAATTTTAAGTATGTGGAGGGGTAGCTTTGTTGCTATACTTATGGTCAATAGGCCCATGGCAGATGGGGCAATTAGTGAACAAGATCCATCCTTAACCCCTTCCTTTCTTCCGTAGCTATTGCCATGTATATGCAGAGTCCCTGGACTTTACTCCTGGAGAGACTTAAGGAATGAGGTTCTGGGTATGTGGGCTGCACAAGCGCCATAAATACAAAAACATGCCAAGCTGAGAGGGGGCGTGGAAGAACGAAAGGACAGAGGGGACTAGAGGGAAAAATCTCTCTTGCGCTGGGTTTTCAGACAGAACGTCAAAAATGGGCACGGGCAGTTGCTGCAGCTAGACCTAAGCACTGACCGTTTCAGCTCTGCAGTAACCGATTCTCTGTGTAAATGCTGTGCATGTGGAGGAAAACCTCATCTATCTCTCCCCCAGCCCCACCATTTTCCACCACTTCTCTTCCCTTTGTCCTTGTCCGGTGCTGACGCAGTGTCTCACTCTGTCGGCTGCACGGCCAGGAACAGCCACGCTGTCACCCTTCACCTGGCAGGGCCACGCTGCATAAGGGAAGTTGGAATTAATGGAATTAACTATCTGTAGTAGCTATCATTGCTTAATACATGACTTTTCCTTGGAGAATAATAACGTCTTTCTTACGAAGAAGCAGAAAATATTTTCTGGACGACCTATGTAGGCGAATTCATCGACAGGTTATATACAGTGTGTGATTTTGGCACCCCGGCTGAATACGCTTAGGCGTTCACTCATTCAACCAATGCGCATTTGCATTGACTGACATTGAGTCGGACTTCGGGGGAGTAAAATTTGCTTTGATTTAGCTGCATTGTGAAGTATGTTCAAGAGAACTTTTTTCTTTTATTTCTTTCTAAACTGTGTGCTGGTATGAATTCCAGAAGGTTTTACTGGAATTTCGACAGAGACGTGATAGAACTATCCCAGGAGCCCTGTTATTTGTTATTAACATCATTATGCTAAGAGTGTAACTATGTGGAAAATACTGCTAATTAGGATTACCACATTGCTTGGTAGGGACCGAGGAACCCACTTCTTATTTTGAGTAAGTAGTTTGGTCATGTCTGTCCTTGGAGCGAGTCCTTGGCTTCAAGGTGAAGAGTTGTGTTTTGCAAACGGGGCTTAGGGCTTGTCCGCCTGAGGAGTTTGTACGTGCGAAATGAGCGTGAAGTCTTTGATGTGAAAATGCATCCTATCGCATGGCAGGGTATCATCAAAGTAAGCCACCGTGTTTAATTCGACAGTAGGCACTTCCTGGTGGTATTTAATAGATTACACCTCCCAGTCACTTTGCTGTGAATGACCTACAGCAGCTAATGAACTTTCATAGAGCTAATGAGGTTTTTATGAGGAAAGTTTCGGTTTGTGCTGCACAAAGCTATGATTGTAGGTGACACTTGTGTTGCTGCACTGACCTTCCAAACTTTTCCTGGGAAAGGCAGTTAGCAGTATGCAGGGGGTAGGACGCTGCACTGTGGAACTGGACTGCTTGCCAGGAAAGCCCGTCCAAAGTAGTGTGTGCCTGGAGGTGTGAAATGCATCCTCTGTCTGTCTTCCACATAGCACTCCACAAGCCTTCTTAATTCCCTTGGGAATTACGTGGGAAACGTGATTAAGTTGGTGTGAGGAGGAGCGTGGAGGGGGAAAGCACGTGCTCGCTGAGCAGCGTACCAACACAAAGCATGGCTGGCACAGGACCAGACATCATGCAGGTTTAGAGGATTTGGGTTGTTTTTTTCTACTCCTTAATTGTTTGAGGATGGATCTTTAACAGAATTTTTGGTGACTGCACATGAATGTTTGTTTATGGAAGAAATGCTTTTTGTGAAGCAATCTTTCCTCGTTTCCCTGGTACAGAATCTCAGGCCAGCCATGGTCTGCATGCCATTACCAGATTGGAGTCATCCAGGGCAGCTGACCAGAGTTGGTTGCAGGTGTGTCCTGGACCAGAAGCATCATGCTCAGTATAAAGCGGGGTTTGGGGGTGGAGTGGAGTTTGGTGAGGATGGGGCTCCTCCTGATCCTGCTACTTCTGTTCCTTCTCCCCATCCCTGAAGGGGTTGCTCACCATCCTGCTCCCAAGGATGCTTTCTGAATATTGTGAGTGTTACATCTTTGCTGGGGTGGGTATAACTTTGTATACTTCATATCGGCATTGGTGTTAGTTTGGCCGTGTCATTAAATCTGTTCTCATTTCAACCCGTGGGTCTCTGCTCCTTTTCCTGATCCTCCATCCTGTCTGTGGAGGGGTCAGTGATAGAGCAACGGCTATAGTTTAGCCCTGGATACGGGCTAACCGTAGACAGGATCTTTAACTGACATTTCGAGGAGTCTTTTTGTACATTACAGAAGATGGATGTTTGAGAGACTCGTAGGTACAATGTGTAATCAGTACTTGGAAGAAAGGTCCGGCTCAGGTTATGTTCAGAGCTTCACTTTGTATCCAAATAATGAGCGTGTCAATATTAGCCCATACAATTGCTCATTTTGGTTACCAATTTGGTTTCAGATGTCTGAAATCCATCTCAGAGATGAAATCTCAAGGGAAGTATTTCAGTACTGCTTTTACAGGTTTGTTTTGGTCTATTAGAAGCCAGGCTTCGGTCAGTCATCAGATACTTTAGACCTATTCTCTTAATTTAGCCTGTGTGCACCACTGTTTGATTTCCACTGGCCAGCTTCATATAAAAGTGATGCATTTGTTTCTGGTTTGACCCTAAGCAGTATGGTACAGGTCAGCTAAGAGATATCGGGCAAAGAAGTGGAAATCATCCAAATTTCCATTGTGGTGGCCCATAGCCCTTGTTATTTGGCCTGTGCTTTCCTCACCATGGGAGTCTTAGACACAGGTAGGGGTTCCCTGAGGGCTGTTCCCCAAGGGTATGTGAGATGTGAACTTGAACATGACACAGCCAGGATGCTGTCAGTGGGGAGTGAAGAACCTCCAGAGATGGACTCTGTGCCACTAAGTGTGTATGAATCTGCTCATAGCCGGTTCTCTAGCACTGTTCCATGAAGTACAGAGAAAGAAAATGGATAACCTCTGTGCTGGTGAAAGTATCAGATCACTTTTTTTTTTATGTTGCGCCACTGATTGAAGCAATCAGTCTTTTCACTTGAAAAAAACTAAAGCAAAATAAACAAAACTGGCGAACACCGCCTCTGTGTTTTTTAATTGCAAAACTTTCAATTCAAACTGATTATTCTTGTGTCAAATTTTAGGCAATGTTATCTGCAATTTATGGACTCTGTGTCTATGTAAGAAAACTCCACTTTGGTAAAACTGGTCTTTTTCTTCAGATTGTTTGCATTTACTTACACAGCTCCTGTAGACCAGTCTGAAGTGCGACACTTTCATTAAGACACCCTTGGCTTTGTCGCGATAGCTGCAGGAGATGTTTTGCGGGTGTTTTTTTCTACCTAACAAAATGTCTTATCGGTTTATTTCCCGTGACCTTCCCCAGTGGGAGCACCCTCAGTTCCACGAGGGGAAGATCAGCAGGAATGACCCGTATATCTTTTCCCCATATATTTTCCAGTAGATTGACTTCCCATGCAGTGCCCCGTAAGCATGCCAGCATCATCAGGCATTTCTGTGCTTTGTCTTGGTTGTGCTGTCTCATTTTCAGTCTGCATTTATTTTTAAGCTGCTTTTTGGCTTTAACTTGATGCGTAATTTTTTTGGAGAGGGTTGCTTTATATTTGTTGCATGACCCGTGGCTTTGGTGCTCAGTGACAACGTGATCATTTTGGTTCCTCTGGAAAATTAATCTGCAAAAAGCGAGCATGGCTAATAGAAGTAGCTAAGAGGAAATCCCCATGCTTGTGTTTGAACTGCGTTTAACATTTCCTGTGGGCCTGTGCACACGTATCCTCAGGTGTACAAGTACCTTCTTGATCAAAAGCCACACTTGACTTCAAAGTAAAATGATGAGGGGGAAAAAAGTAATCTGTCTGTCAGTGTTTATGCTTTTGTGAATTTGAGGGCAAGAACTTAGTTATGTACAGCACTTTGCTTACCTATTGTGCTACTTATGTAAAAAAGAGTATGTGATTTATTGCAGCAGGAATATGGAATTTAGACTACGGATGGGCCTGATGAAGATGCTGTATTTAGATTTGAGTTGAGGGCAAGTTCAAAATACGTTTGTATGTTTTGTCTAAAACCAGGTGGCCGGTAGATAAGAAAGCAGGAGATCAGACGAGCTGTCGGCGAGGCATTTTTGCCGTTTCTGTATTTCCTGTGCGGTGTGTGTTTGCTTTGTCTGAAGGGGGGGCTTAACAGTAGGTAGGTGAGTTTGATGGGTTCTTGCTTTTAGACAAGGTGTCCGTTTCACTGCAGTTCATGTTCTACTTGTAACTTTTTTTCATAATAGCCTGATATTCAGAATCAAAGCGCTCTTCACTGAGCTGAAAGAGGGTGCGCACGTTTGTATGATGGGCTGGGGATGGACACCGTGCTGGCACACCTGACGAAGGGAGAAGCGTAGGTAGTGCCTTCTTTCTCTCCATAGCCATGTTGTACCTTGCTACAGCAGTGTCGTCGGGGACAGCAATACGTGGAGATACAATCATTTCCCTCGACAAATGTGCTTTTGTTCTGATGCCCTGTCGGTGCAGGCAGCTAAATATTTAGAAGTTAATACTTCCTATTCATGCACACAATCAGTCATGGAATGTCTAAGGGTGGCTGGCCCTCTGTTCTCCAACCTTCGTGTGCGTCTGTGCTATATGTACTATACATTGCTGCCCATATAGGAAGTGGTCATGACCCAGATTATATCACTGCTCTGATACATTCACTACTTCTCCCCAGAAGTGAAGTTCTTCTGTCCCCTACAGTCACTATTCCGTTCACCGCCTTCCAGCAAACTACCCTCTGTCAACACAAGCAACTGCAACAAGAAAAGCTATCGGAGTAATAGTTGAGGAAGAAAATTGTGTTTTCAAGAGCCATAAGTAAAGGCAAAATAGCAGCGTTGGGTCAAAAGGTGTGGGCTGTAATGTATAGTAGGACAGGTGGAAGCACAGGTATTAGCTTAATTTTTCTGGTTTATTGGTCTTGTCCCTACCCTAGCTGCATTCCAAGGCGTTTAATGGTTTAATTAAACATTGATATTTTTAAATCGAACGCACTAGATTCTGAGGAGTTTGTTCAAAGTTGAAGGGCTGCTTAGTCTTACTCTACAGGACTTGCAGGGGGGCTGAACTTCTGGGCCCTTTACTCACTGAAATCTTTTTAAAGCTATCGTGGTACTTAAGAAAAAAAAACCTAACTGTGTGTCAGCTGGAGCATTGCATTGATTAAAGAGTTAGTGATTTAACTCGAATCAGAGAATAATGTGTTTTGAACTCTGAACTCTGTTTCCACATGGTTTACAAGTTGTAGAATTTGGCCTGATCGGTGATTTATAGATGTTTAGGAGATGTTGAACAGCGATTTTTGAGGAGCAGCGTAAACACAGTATGTTTATGTTACATTCTCTTTGATGTGAAAATCTATTCAGAAGGTGCCAGGACACTATCAGAGGACATCGTCAAGAACATCCCGATGTGTAACTCCACAGTAGGCATTTCCCGCTGTTCCTTTTTGAGGTTACACCTTGCTGGTTGTACTACTGGTTAACGAACTTTCCAAAGAGCTGAAGAGGTTCTTAGAAGAAAGGAAGCTAGGATCAGGTGAGTCGCTCTGAGCTAGCTCTGTTTGGATCTATGTGGGGCAAATTTTCAGTCAGAAGTGGTGGCTAAGAAAATTTAACTTCTACCTAAATAAGACAGTTTTTGACAAATGCTCAGGATGCAATAGCACCACTTTGATATCTTTTGATTTTAGTACAACCATTTATTTTGATGTTCCCTACACTCCCTAGAGTACTTGTGCTGTGATGGCTGCTCAGCTGTCAGCAACCACCTTTTCTGCTGGAACCAGCGTACTGGTACTTGAGTGTGTGCTTGTCCCTGGTATGAAACACCCTCAAGGTTCAAATGTACAGTTGTGAGTGCATGAAAAACCCACCTGAAAGAAAGCTTACTCGAGTGTTTGCAGTCTCATTACGACTCTGCAGCAGCTATCCGAGCTAAATCCTCTCTCAGGAATCACAGCCCCTAGAATACCTTCTGCAGTGGCCAGCAGTGTTTGGAGGCTGCTGGGGCACTCGTGGCAGTGTGGCCCCCAACACATTTGAACCAAACAGATTTCTGGCCTGTGCCATTTCAGCACTTCCTGTGAATATTTATACATAGTTATCGGGCAACTCAAACCAGAAAAACCTTTTTTTTTTTTTTAAAACAGGATAACTGTCCTTCTGAAAAATATCAGGCAATATAAGCCCCGTTTCCACTTTGTCCTACCTTCTTATTATCTCTAGTGTCTCTGAGCTTGTACTGTGGGGCTCCTGACATGAAAAGCAGTTCCTGGAACTTTTAGTGTTGTGTACGCTACTGTTGATTCTTCAGATGAGAGTTCAAACTCTCTGTTTCTCACATGAACTAAGAGCCCACGCCAATCAACAAGGGGATTATGATTTCAAATGAGAAATAAAAGAAAAGCCAATCTAGTCCATGGGGAAAAAATGGCTTAGTGATGTGAGAGGTAAGGGACATGTGCAAAGTGAACTTTATGGTTTCAGATGTGTTTCTGTAAGCTATTGAACATTGAGAAACATCTCTGATTTAATCAGCTAATTTTAAAACTGGAGCTTAGGATTCTTAGGATATCTTTTGTCTGCTTGTCTTCTCAGATGTATAGTTTTTATTTTAATCTCTATTGACAGAGGAGCTTTACTGATGTAAGGAAGCAGGGTGTGCCTTGGCAATCCTGTTCACAGAAAGACTTAAGTGGTGTTACCACTTTTATTAGAAATGCAGATAGATTTCTGGTCTGCTTATGGTTTGGTTTTAGTTTGTTTGGTTTTGTGTGGTGGTGGTGTTGTTTTGGAGGGTGTTTTGTTTGTTTGTTTGTTTGTTTGTTTGTTTGTTTGTTTGTTTTATATAAGGGATAGACCACACAAGACAACTTAGAAAGATGTCAAAGATATGGTGTTCACGCAGGCCGAATGCATCATTTCATCTGTGCGAATGGTACAAGGATGAGGCACATTGGTGGAGCTTGATCAGGACAGCTTTATAATCATAGTTTAGCTGTTGATTGCAGAGCCCTTCCCATGAGCTCAAGTTTCCAAGCCATCCTTTCCAGAGCTGAGGGTTATTGGCTTCTCTGCATGAATTCTGAGAGTTTTCTTCATCAGTGTTGTAGGTGTGGGGACACCAAGTACAACAGACCCCGCCGCAAAACTGTCGAGTCCAGCGTCATAGTTATCTCCTTCTAGGTCTCCAGTGGACTGTCAAAAGAGTCTGGAAAATACATGAAATTGAAGTACCCAGAAAATGGGAATGATTCTATGCAAATAGCTCTGTTGGGCCAGGATCCAATTTCCTGTACTCTCGATAATATGGTTAACTAGGAAATAGGGGGGGGCGCGGGGGGAAGAGAGAGAAAGGGAGCCACAGGGCAACAGAGAAGCAAGGGGAGAGGGTGTGTTCAAATGAGGCAGAGGCAAGGGAGCGAGGGCCAGGTCTGTGAATTAGCTTGGAAGAAATAGCGGGATGACGAGACTTTCCAGCTACTATGCACATACTTAGACAGGGCTGCGCTGAGAGGCAGGGCAGCCATATAGATGATGACTATTAACTGGTTCCAAAAAATCAGGACATGTTTGACTAAATCACCAAAGTGACTTGATAAGAAGGCTGTGGTGTAATTTGTGAGAGGAGGAGGTGTGGTTCTGTTCCTCTGTGTATTTGAAAGCCTATTTCCCCCTAAGAAGCCTGTCTCTTCACAGCTAATAGAGGGTAGATGCTTGGTTGGGGAGACTTAATCAATTTAAGATTTGTTTCCATGCACTTAAAGAACTAATATAGGGTACCATCTCTCTCTTCTCTTCTCTTTCCAGTCATGCATCTTTTCTGAGGAGAAGCAGCTGCTTTTCCATAAATAGAGTCTTAGGTAATGATTTCTGTCCTAGCAACACTGATGTTTAATAATTAACACAAGGCTTTGAGTATTCTGCAGCGCTGTGCTGCTCTGTTAAAGCAGCCAAACAGAAGCACAGCAGTGTGGTTTTCTCCAACTTTGATGTTGGAGTACTGCCATCTTTAGAAGAACCTCTGAGGAAATCATTGAGATGTGAAGGGGAAACCCTCAGAACCAAGTCCTCTGAGAGGGCTTCCCACTGCCTTCCTCACTCCCCTTCCAGAGAGGAATTCTCTTTCCAATTCCGCAGTGAAACCAGCTGGCAGCACAACACACGCTGCAGTTTCTGATGGTAGCTTGACTAGACGTGCTTGTTCTGGGGAGGTGGAGTGCTGAAATGTGGACTGGAGCGGGAGATATTTCTGGAAGATATCTGAAAGCAAGTAGCTTTGAAACAGTGTGAGATGGGTATGACACTTTCTGTTTCTGGCATGATTCAGGTTACTCAACCAGGATGAGCGAGGGGACAGTTCAGGGGTGCCAGTTGAGCAGCCTCAGCTCAGCCTCAGCATGAGGCCAGGGGAGAGTTGTGGTGCACATCGTTCCTAGGAAAAACTCATTTTCCCTTCCAAGGGTTGCAAGGTGCAATTCTGCTGCCACCAGTTTTGACACTGTGTTTCTCCCCTGGGATTTCCTGGCCCGGTGGCAGGTAGGGGCAGCTAGCGGGACTTGGGAAGGAACTGGTCTGCCAAGGAGAGAAAGTCCAGCATGGGCCTTTCGATGTAAGAGTTGGATTTAGATCTCCTGACCCCCGCACAAGTGCCAGATGATCGGTGGTCTCTAGAAGAGACGGCACTGCATCACTCAGGCCACAGTAAGCCAGCTGCAGGTTGTGCCTGTTGGACTTAGTGATATGCATGTGGAGAATAATCCCGGCAGCACTCTTCTCCCATGGGTCTTCAGGGAGCTCTCGTCGTGCATGTGAGGGCTGAAAGGCCTGCGTTCAAAGGGCGACCTCACACCGCTCGGTCAGTTGGCAAATTTGTGGAATAAATGCTTACAGTTTTCGGAAGAATGGTAAGCAGATCATGTCTTGAAGTCATCAGCTTTGACAGGCATGAGGGTAGAAGTAGTGGGCTAAAGTGCTTGGTTGAAATTTGCCTTCAGTGTATTGTTGGCCCGCCTTCAGGGCATGAAGTCACCGCAAGTCTTGCCAAAGATGAATAAGCCTTGGCCTTATTTCCGATGCTTCATCTTTAGCCTAAGTCTGCAATTGTGATAAAAGTCAGCTCTCCCACTTAGGTACCCTTCATGATGCCTGTGTTCAGTTATCTTTATTTTCTGTTTGTCAAGTAACTAACTGCTCTGGGGGGACAAGTCTCGTCTGTCAGCACTATGAGTTGCACGTATAAGCCTTTAAAGATGTGCGTGTCGAGCATCTCCTTTGTGTGACAGGTCTGGGACCATATGTGTGCGGGTCCATGGAATAGGCTTGATTCGGTCAACCAAAAATGATAGCTGAGCTGTAGTTTTCCTTTTTTTTGTTTTTTGTTATAGATGGCAGAGTTTTAATGCGGTCACAGTATGTAGTCACGTGATTTATAATCAAATGGATTAACCGCTGATTTCTGCTTCACATAAGCCTTATAAATCCATGTGTGCATGCCTTCCAGATGCTAGGCAGAGAGTGGTGAGACATCTTTAAGATGCATTAGCGAGGATATTTTCTGATAGAAATTACACATGTGGGACTAAATCCCCCTGGCATGGTATTTTAAAAAATTGCAAAATTGCAGCAAAGCAGGACTTCTGCATTTCCATTTTCAACCATCAGAAATGCCTGTAGCTCAGAAAAAAAGGGTTCTAACAGGCCAGGGGTAGGCAGCACCCAGAGCAATTTGTGCCATTTCTAGCCTGCTCCCTTTCCGCAGAGTCCTGCAGCTGCTCCGCCACCGCAGAAAATTGCTGGGGGGTTAGACTAGATGACCTTGAAGGGTCCCTTCCAACCCAAACTGTTCTGTGATTCTGTGTGAACGATGTTCTTGACCAGGCCCTACAACTATTTATAGGCATTTATGTCAAATTTGGGGTAAACTTTTTTTTTTTTCCCCTCTCTTTTTTTATTCCTTCCAACCACTTTTGTGGCAGGATTCTTCTGGTTCATTGTGGGCTGCCAGAGTTTGCATGAAGACATCTGCGCTGTGGCTCCACCCTGTAATTACATGGGAAAGGATCTCCGTCTTGTGATTGTGCTGGTAGATGGACTTGGCAGGCGTTGTTCTGAGTAGGGCGGGGAGGGGTGCAGGGTTTGCACCAGCCCGAAGTTAACCTAGCTCTCAGCAGCACATTTTCAGTGTGCAGGCACCGATCCAACCTCTGCTGCTATTTGATGCCTTACGCTTCCCAAAGATTGAAAACCTTTATGGAGCCCGTCTGCTTTGTATGGTCGTGACACATGTCGGCTCGTGTTGTTAGCTATGCGCGTGGATTTGCCATGCTGGCATCATGCTGGCTGGAGTAAAGGGTGTGCTGAAACTGCGGGTCACTGCCCTGCACCAGTCAGAGAGTGTTTGGTGAGGAAGTCGTTCCAAAAAAGGTGTAAAACGCAGGGGTGGGTAAAAATGAAGCTCCTGAGGTGATACTTCTGCCCTCAACAAGTAAAGAAAGCTCTGAGTGTTTCAGTTTGGCCTGACTTGTGCAGTGGAGAGGAGTCTCCCCGGTGATTTTTACAAATCGCACATCAAATCTGTAGAAGCCTGGGGTATGAGGTGCTGTTTGTGATGTAATTTTCACAGTACGGAGTACTTGCAGATATCGCAGGTGAGTGGCTAAGGAACTGTTTGACCTCAAAATGAAGGCTGAACCTAAGTTCCAAGTATCTTGAGAGACTTTTACAAGTCTGGGGCAATTTTAGTGCCAGTTCCCAAATAGTTGCTGCCATGTGCTGCTGTTCTACCCTCTGTGGTAAGGGGCATCTGCAGAGTTCAACTGGGGGAGGTTCAATTAAGAATTCAGATTGTCGTCTTCCGAAGTTGGAAATTGGGTAGCATTTGGGATATTTCCCTTATTTTTTTCTGTTTTCAGCATGAGCTTTTGGGGCGTTTGGTCAGTTTAGGCTTCTTTGGTCAATCCCAGCTCTGCCTTCTCTTTGTGTTGATTATTCATACAGTGATTGCACTGTCTGCAAGGGATTTTCTCCCTTTTGACCATTTCCCAGTGCTCATTTGGACAGATGGGTTGGTTTCTCTCCTCCCATAACAGGAGCAGGTGAATTTCAGTGGTTTTGAAAGTAATTGAATCATGTTTTTTTTTGAAACCTAACTCAGACTATTATTGGCCAGAAGGCTAAGAGAGAAAGGAACTTCCCTGAAAGCCAGCTTTGCTTGCAGATGCCTTCCTCAGAATGTGTCAGCAACTGCTGGGAGCAGAGGTGAATCCAGGTGCTCTACCCAAGGGAAGCAGCAAGAAAAATATGCCAGGTGGTCTGTGGAGCATTTCTCTGGGTGTCAGATTTGGTTTCAGTTAATAAAAATCCCTGATTGACTTTTGCAACTTACCAATAGGTGTTAGCAAAATCTTCCTGCCCTGAAGAGTTTGCTTCTGAGTTCTTTCAGAGCTTTCTCTGCCCCACATCTGTGCAGACCTGTGACCTCAGGGACCCTGCCCTGTCCGTGGAGGTGGGGTAAGGAATCTATAACCAATTCTATACAAAACTGAAACGTGCTCCCTGGTCTCCTCCAGCAGTGCCGGTGTTAAGTACACACACAGGGTATACAGCTGAGTTTCAGGCCCTGAGGCTGCCAACCAGATTTTATGAATGTTTCAGTAAACAGCATTTTAAAAAAAAAGGAAGTTTGGGAACAACTTGTTCAGTTCAACCGTTGGAGGCGTGACATTCATTACAGTCAAATGTGTTCAAATATCCTTGACAAATACTAGGAAAGAGTGTTCTTTAGACAGGTGGGTTGTTTTGAAAGGTCACTCCTTACCAAAAGTAAAAAAAGAAAAAAAAAAGAAAAAAGGGAGGAGAATGCTGTTACGATTGTAAATCCTTGTCTTCTCTCAGATAGGCAGCACAGTTGAAAGGGTGGCTCTGCGGGCAGGTGTGCAGGAACGCTTGGGAGCCAGCAGCTCGACAGTCTTGTGTTGAGGAAAATTCAGTGGATCAGGGGTGCCTGTGAGAGGTCTTAAGCCCTGAGCCATCATGTAGAGTTAGGCAAACCCTATTTTTAATTCGAATTTCAGAATGGACAACCCAACTAACTTCTGTGCCTGCTGACAGGAAAGAAACAGTATGTTTCTATCTGATGAAAAGCATCTAAACTTTCATACATTAAAAGCAGGATACTTTTGCTTTGCTTGAATTTATTTCCTTTCTTGCCTTTCTCCTTTGTTATTTTTTTCCCTTTGGGGAGGCTTGTGGATTTTGTATGTTCGAGCTGCTCTCCATGGCCGGGGTTCTTACTTTTGTTTTGATTGACCTCAGCAAAGTTGTTTTTTAACCATGTCATATAAACCTTGAGTCATCAGCGAATGCTAATTCTATCTGTCAGGAATTTTTGCAGTGGTCCTTCAGGTCTCATATCTTAAGGAATGTTTAAGCCTGTATGTGATTGCACAGCAAAAGTTTGCAATCCCCACAGCAGCTACTAGAAGCTGCTATCCTCATACCTGAAGCTCAGCCCTCTTGGGTTTGTATCAGGGTATGTTCCTTCGGTGGTATTTGATTTCTTCTTGTTCTCTCCTTTGCCTTTCTTTTCTCCCCTAGGCTTCATCAGAACTGGCATTGAGAGAAGTGACATTTTATCGGTTTTATTAAGCTGTGCCCGTTTGTACCTTTGTGTGAATAAATTCAAGCAAGAGCTCCTTCTGCTGCTTTTGGAGAGGAAAGTGGCTGTAGCTGTTAGCACTGGTTGGCCCCTCTGCACCTGCCACACACAGCTAGTTTTCCAGCGGCCCAAAAGGCCAAGGAGGACTAATGGGAGGCTTTGGAAAGGAAACGCTTGTGTCAGCAGGATCACTGCCTTGAAGTTGTTGTTATGGAAGCAGAGGTGACCCTGGAGCACAGGGGATGATGTATTTATTTCAGTCCTTGCTGTTCCAAGAGGAAGGCTGTTAAATTCTATGCAACTTGATGGGTTTTTTTTTCTTTGTTTGTTTTTTGTTTTTAAAGGTGCTTGTTGCTTCCCATCTAGCTAGGTAGCCTGCTACAAAACAAGGGTGTTCTGGTGTCATAGGTGAATGGCGTATATGTGTCTCCTTAGGGGAGGATGTCTCTGGATAGCGGTCTTTTAATGTAACTCTCTCTGGGGGGTTGTTGTGGAAGAGCAGAAGAGTCCGGTGTAGCCCCGGCCCTGTGGTTTGTCTCAACAATTGGAGCCGTAGGTTGTCAAAACAGCAAGTTTGCCAAGGCAGCGGGACATCCAGGGGTGAGTGCAGGTTATGTCTGTTAAGAACAAAATAACGCTGAGTTTTGTAGATTTGCTGGCCAAGACGGACATTGCATCTTGTGACACAAAGCCCTGACCTGGGGAAGGGTGCCCTGTCGTGCACACCCAGCCAGAGCAGTGCAGGCAGGGAGGAGGTCTGTTTTCCTCATCTAACTTTCCAGGCTGTTTTTGACAGCCCCTCTGTGTGACCTTCTTTCACCTGCAGTCCCCGGGCCTCTGACGGCATGCCTGCGCCCTGTCTCACTGCCAGCCTGCTCCCTCAGTCGTGCCTATTCGTTCAATCCACGCTACGTGCAAGTCCCATTTTATAATCCCCCCAAGAGAAAATGTAACCGCAAGAGGTTCCACAACCGTTATCGGCACTGAAGGGGCAGGATGGCTTGTGTTTTGCTCCTAGGTCAGGGGAAGATAGAAAAACACATCGCAAGCTATTTGCTTATGTTTTTCCATGTATTTGTAAGAGGTCTCTTTTTGTTTCTTGTTGAAAGAAAACAAAAACAAAAACCAAAATCAAACAATCAAGAAAACCCCCCAAAAACCAACCCACCAAAACCAATAAAACAACCCCCCCCAAGTTCAAAGGCATGCAAATGAATCCTTTACTATCTTTACAGTAATTTTTCTCCACTGGAAAACAAATTATATAAACAGACTTCTAAAAAGAAAACCCCTCAGAACTGGGCAGAGGAAGTGTTCCTCCAGTATGACTTGAAATAAAAAAGCAGCACACCTGCCTCCAGCTGCTTTCCCTGCGACGCATGTCTCACACTGCCCCAGCTATGTGAAGTCACTTCCAAGTCAAACAAGTAACAATTTTTAAGTAGCACCTAAAGAGGAACGAGGCCAGGCCTTGCCAGCAAAACCCCAACCCCTCAAGGTTCCCTCCCGCATCACAGGCTTTATTTTCTTTTCCCTGACCCATTTGCACAGAGATGCTAGCGACGGCTTGGCCGGGCTCCTTGCGTGCAGTGGAGCAGTAACGAGTTGCAGGCGGCTTGTGCCCCTGACACCTGCGGCACACCGAACACTGCGGGATTGTTCCTCCCGCAGGACCTGGCACCGTGACGAGGTTTCTCCTGGCCCAGTGTCCACCCAACACAAGTGGGAGGAGAGAAAGTCAAGCGATACAGGTCTGGGGCCCTGAAAGGTTTCTTGGCCATTTAATTTTTTTTTATATATGTTCTTCCCCTCAGAGGAAGAACAAAGATGACGAAGATGTGAGTACAGGCGCCCCTCTGTGCAGCACTGTTGTCTCAGGGTCAGGCCGATCAGTTGAAATCCAGTTCGTACAATATTTGGGCAGGCTTTGAGCAGCCCTTTTCACTGACTTTAAGGCATATACCTTTATTCTGGTTTCTCATGCCTCAGTCCTTATTAATTCATTAATTAGGTGTTTACCAGGAAAAATACTTGGATGCCCTTCTGATGGAACCAGGTACAGGAGAGCAAGCTCAAAAAAACCCCCACAATTCCACCCCAAAACCTTTAAGCAATACGTATGGACTTGTGAAAGTTGAGATTCTTGGGGAAAAAAAAGCTGCATTTCTTCTCAAATGCTTTCCAGGCTGAAATATTTTGCTAGTTTACCTGTCTAACAATTGCACAGCTCTTACACATTTTAGCAGGCCAAATAGGAATGTATGTTTTGAGTGAATCAGCTGGGAAAGTGACTTGAATTTCTACCTTTCTTTCTCCACGTTCATTTCCTGTGGTACTATGGCTGAGTGTCAGACCCTTGATGACTTTTGCAAGCTGGAACCTGACCACGCATTCAGCTATACTTGCTGTAGCTTCTGCGGTCTGACTCACAAAACATCCTTGAGCTCCCAGGGAAGACGTCATCAAAAAACTTTATAGACTAGCTTTAAAAAGCACTGGTTTAGGAAGTGCTTGTAGTGAAATATTGTGAATCCACTGTAGTGTAATCAAGGGGTTGTTTTGCCATTATGTGTCCTTGTTACAGGTGGACCGTAGCACTGGAGCTCAGAAAGACTTGGCAGATTGCAGTTACTGTTAGCATACAGTTTTGTGGGGTTTTGTATAGACTGGATATAGAACAAGATGATTTCTCTGGTGGAAGTAAACGTGCCGTATGGCCAGGGGAGTCTTGAGTCAGGAGAGATGCCTCTCCTTCCTCTTTTAGCCAGACTTGGCTGCTGTTATTCACTTGAAAGCTGCAGAAATCAACATCAATGTCAAAAACAAGTAGCTGTGGGGCCTTCGCCGGAGCTGTTGCTTGTCTGTAAGGGGGTTATCTTGGACTCTCTGACTCTCATGGTGGCTTTTGATGGGCTCCTGCTCAGCCTTGTGCCCTACTAACAACTTCTCTTCCTGCCCCTCAACCCCTGGTGGCATGGTGGGGGCTGAAAATGTCCAGGCTGGTGAGGTTTACTGGCTTCTGTCATGGTGTGCTCAGGAGGATTGCTGCTGCTTGAGTTTCCAAGGAAAGGGTGAATCGATCCAGGGATTTCAGCAGATTTCACTACAGGCATACCTGTAAGGCAGTTTGTTTTACCAAAATAAGTTTCAAGGATGCTATTTTAAAAGGATGAAATGTTGGGATGTGTTGATTGATGAAGGATCCTTTTGGTGAATTTTTCCTTGTTTTTTAAAATCTCTTTTCCCAAACTTCTGTGCAAGGCCACCTGTGGCTACAGCACTGGAATTAGGTACTCGGCTTGCGCTTTTCCCCCAGTCTTCCCCCAGCAGGGAGCTGAAATGGCTTAACATCCTCATAATCCTTCATCCCGCCTCTCAGCTGGACACCTCGGATAAATTGTGCCCTGGGGCTTGGCAGAGGCATTTGGAAGAAGCACACAGGACGTCAGTCTCTGTAGCAGGCATAAGTGTCATCCTTAGCAGCTAGAATGCCTGTTTTCTGTTTCACGTCCCCAGGGATCCTGGTAGTCAGTCTGAGGTGGTGTTTCTGGGTGTTCTTGAGGTTCTTCCCTCATCTTTCTCTCTTCATGTACCAAGTTGGATTCTGGCCTTGGATTTGTGTTTCTGAACTTACTTAAAAGGCTTGTAGTTCTTCAGTAGCTTTCAAGAAAAGCTTCCTTCCCCAGAAAAGTTTCAGGAAGCATTTGCAGTTCTCTTCTTTGTTCTTTTCTTTGGATGCATTTTACTTAAAAAGCAACCCCTCTCTCCCCAGGCCTACACTTAAATTCAGATGGGGTGGAGGGTCCTGCACTGGGATTGTTTGATTGTGGGTTGTGGGTGTTTTTGTTGTTGTTGTTGTTTGTTGTGTTGGTTTTTTTGTGTGTGTGTGTGTGTGTGGGGGGGTTGTTGTTTGTTTATTTAACTTTTATCCTCTCCTCATTTTCCTTTTCTTATCACCCCCACCTTTCTTCCATGAAGACAACTGCCTTTATGCTTCACATCTTTCCTCTTTGCATGTCTCCATACTGCTCAGAGCATCACCTGCACTAACTATCCCTCATCGACCTGGGGAGCAAATGCTCTTCTGCCAGCAAGACGTGCCTTGTTCCACGCTAGCTGAACCCACAGGCTGTGGCAACCTTCTTACTGTTAATGCTGACTTTTCTTGTCTGTCTGAGCAAATTTTGTGTTCTGTGTGCATTTCTGTTTTTAATAAGCTCCTTTATTTTAGTGCTAGCAGAATTAATCTAAACTTGCACTCTCAGCAGGCTGTTCTCAGCCAGAATACTGTTTTCAAACTGAGGCAACACCCTGTTTACATAGATAAGCAAATTCACAGTCCACAGAGCTTCTTCCAGTCGGAGCAGCTGTTGAGCACTTAATATTAAGGGACTGGGAAGCACATGTTTCACATACATAGCAAACATTTCTTCCTCTGAAGGGTAACCAGATCTTTTTTTCTTTTTTTTCTTTTTTTTTTTTTTCTTTTATTTTTTCTTTTTTTTTTCCTGAAGAGATGAAAGTTAGAACATCTGCTTCTTGGCCAGTCATTCTTTCCCACAAACACTGCTTCCCAGGTTCAAAAAAGCTCGCTTAGGTTATTGTGTATGCATCTTGGTGCCTGTTTTTTCTGAACTATGCCCAGAACCACACCAGGGGAGCGCAGGGAACCATTAAATCGGGCAAACACCGTTGTGTAGCTGTGGCTCGTGCTCTGGCCGCTGCTGCTGCAGTGGTACCGTGTGGTTGGCCCTGAGCACCGTCACCACAGAAGCAGTTTCTTTTCTTACATTTGCAAACAGCAAAGGTTTTTTTGGAAAAAAACAAACAAACAAGTGGTACAGGCTGTGCACCGCAGAGCTAGGGTTGAATCCAGACTCGACTACCACACAGATGGTCGCTAACAAAAGCCTGCAGTCCTTCAGCGTGGCAGTCTTCCGCTTATCCCCGTGAAAGCTACACCTTGCCTGACAACAGAGGTGTTGGGTCTTTAGTAATAGTTTCAGCAGCTGCAAGGTCTGCTCTTGTTATTCCTACAACACCAGCATGAACTGGGTCTCTGTGAACCCCAGAAGTTTTATTGTTTAGTACGAGTTACAGCACATACTGCTTTATTTTATGGCAGTTTTTGTCTCTGTGTTTCTGCTAACTAAAATATCCGAGAATACTGCTGTGTGCTCTGTTAACCTGCGTCCCAGGTTAGTCCCAAGTGTTGCTCACTGGCATTTCACTGCTGAACAGGGAAATCTATATAGAGATGCTATCTAACTGCTGTGGTCAGAGCCTGAAGATAACTTTAAGAAAAAAACCACAACAAAACAAAACAAGGCAAAATTAAATATATATATTATATTTGTGTAAATGTGTGCATCTCTTTTTAAAAATTATTTTTCTTTTTTCTTTACCTTTATTCCACATCCTGCTTATGTTAGATAGATGACAAGAAAGCAGCCTAAGGGCTGCTGTGGTCCCGGTACTCTCCAAGTTGTTCTGTGATGGTGGTTGTTTGTTTGTAATTTTTTTTTTTTTTTTTTGTAATTTAGTTTGTACAATTGCAGGCAGGTAGAAGACGTGCATTTTCCAACAGCTTGGTTGGCACTTTTTAGCATAGGAGAAGGAAAGTGAGTAATTTCAGACATATTGCAAGTTTTAGAAATGGTTCAAAGGTAGCATAAGAGAATAATGTATTTCCAGATGAAAATATGGGATTGTGTGCAGAGCCCACTCTAGGATAGCTTTAGTGGTGGTTCAGTCTATCTATTGAGAGGACAGCATATTGCTGCTGGACCCCACCCCCTTCAACCCAAATCAAGGTGTGCAAAAGGTCAGTCCCAACCTGTATGCCTGTGTTTTGTGCTACTTTCACTCCCAGCTAGCCAAAGGAACAAGTCAGCAATTTATTTGTACTTGTAAAGCAAAAATGGTAATAGCATCTGGTTTAAAGATACAGAGGTGAGGTCCTCTTTCTGACTACCGTTGCCCCCTGGTATTTCTATTAGATGTAATGTGATCTGCAGGTGGCAAATGAGGCCAAACGCCGCGCAACAAAAATAAATTGCTACTCATTAAAAATGTATTTCACCTGGTAACATTTTTTATGCCTGTCCCTTTCAGCCTAATCATTCTTGTTCCTCTGGGTCCCCACCTGTGATATTGTCCACGTGAAAAGAGCTTCCTCGGTGAATTAGTAATGGACTCCTAAATATTGTCTGTCTTTACTTCCCCATCATCTCCCTTCATTTTGGCATGCTATTAAAGAGCTCACATTATGAGAGTGTTCCACCAGACAGCAGGGCTGGTCTCTTTAGACTCCCGCATATTCTCTCTCCTCGGCTACACGCTGCACTTGCATGTGTCTGCATTGCAATAATTTCAAAGAAAGCTGAATCGTGGCACGGTCTGCTTCGTTTGCCATCTTGTAGTCCAGCAAAGCCCTTGGATGCAGTTAAAAACCAGCTGTAATTAGGGTGTAGGACATGCCCACAAACTGCTGAGATGCTGCTGAAAGAAAAGCCCATATTAAAATGTTTTCTTTCAGAGCAGTTAATGCTCTGCTCTAAGGACAGAGAAATGGCATGGTTTCAGGAGAGCTAGAAGTACCTCAATTCTGAAAAAGTGCCTGGTGTTTTTTCCCCCTCCCAGCAGTATGAATTGGTCTTGCACACAACATTAGCTCTGCTGTAGGTTTTGCTAGCTTAGAAAAAAGGCCTGAGCTCTGGGGAGCTCAGTTGCAGCATCTCCTTATGAAAAAGTGGGAATTATCACAGATTTGAGGTTTTTCTTGGAACGCTTATCTATCTTGATAGGTTTTCTTTCACAGTCAGCATTACTCAGCAGCAGACTTAAGCTCACAGGTTGAACCTTGCAGTACGAGAATGCAGGGCAGACGCTCATACCCATTCCTCCAAGAGAAGAGCAGGGCATGGAGGAGAAGTGTGTTCGGCAGTTTCCAAATGCAGCGGCCACCCTTTAGAGACATGTCTAAACTTTAGAGGAAAATACATATTGCTTGTTCTTTCGGGCAAGTCATGGTCCTTGAACACAGATAAGGCTTTCTGAACCCGTTGGGTTACGTCCTTGTTGCACACAGCTAAGGAGCGTGTCCTCATACCCATTTTCTACCTGGTGAGATGAAGGGGTTCATCTCCAGCAAGAGAGAGGAGTGGCTCTCAAAAGCATCATTACCACGGGTTGCTTGCTGTGGGCACGTGAGCACTTTTATGGGCAAAATTTATGGCTGAAGCAATGAGGCACAACTCCATGGCTTTTAGCAAACTTGCACCTCTGCGTGCCAATGCTGATGGCAGCGCTGCTGCAGGTATGCGCTCCTTTGAAACTACTAGAACTCCCGGGTCCTTCCTGAAACCCACCTCTCCGTGCCTCTAGTGTCTGACTGGGCAAGTGGGAAAAGGAACTATCTGTTACAAGCTGGTCCTCGGAGGTCCGTTCTTACTGAAACCTTCAATTTTATTCTAATTTCCTCTCAATTGTACTAATAAGTCAACTTACTCCAGTTGTAAGTAGTTAGGCCCAACGCCTATGTGTGAGCTTACCTTTTAAACAGTCTGAACTTACACATCACCTGTCACTGTGTAAGTTCCCGAAAGCTCCCAGGTAAAGCACAACCTCTGTGCTTAATAGAATTTGTTGTGTTAGAGACAAATCAGAAGAGTAATGAGACTTAGGGGAAGATGTTTCTGTTTGTGGGATTTGTGGTATTTTATTCTCTCGGTTGCTTTTCAGTCAAGACCGTTACCGTTTTGGGAGGAAAGAACGCAAATTTGTACAAGTCTTCTCAGGGACAAAAAGGTGTGACATGGTAAGAAAGCTTAGAATAAGCTAAGAAAATGCAAGCTGATTCACAGTTTAATGAATGAATGCCTATAGATGGTTAGAAATGAATCGCAGATGAGGAAAGAGGAACAATGTTGACAGATGAGAAGGATCAAAGGCTTTCAGTTGTGAGGAGCAGGCCTCAGAAGTGTACCTTTAAACCTAGAACTTTTTTGTTTAGATATTCTGGTGGCTTTCGTAGAGTTCATAAAGCAATTTTGATGGCGGTCTCTATACCTGTAGTTCTGTGTTGATTTACAGCTGATAATATATGAACATTTTTTTAGGAGATTAATTTTATAAGCAGAAGAGTCTTGAAAGGAAGACCTCTGTTTAACATTGCAAATAATACTGAAATGTCTGCCAGCTTTTTTTAAACAGTCAGATCATACTGTGCAAGTCAAAGCATTCATTTCAAAACTAGCTTTTCTAAAGGACAATGAATCCCTTTTTCAGATTCGCGACATCTAGCCTTGTTCCTGGGCGTGGGTGCAGCGTACGGTTGCCTCGCCGTGTGCTGGGGATAGTCTTTATGTTTCTCGTTGCCTCATGTCTACACTTACCTGGTTCTCCGGGCACAAAAAATGGAGACGTGTTTCGGGACGGTCAGATGTATTGCAGAAGATTCTTCTGGCTCCTTCTGTCAACAACATTGATGGTACAAAACTGCCGAATAAGTAACACATGTTTTGATGGAATTAAATGTGAAAATGGAAAAGGAAGCTTGTCTGAAATATAACAAAGGCTTGCCAGATAAACCATTACACTCTTAAAAATCTGGTGCTCCTAAAATATGTTTTCTGAAGTGTTCCATGTGGTATTGTTTTCATTTCCCCCCACATTCAGAAAAGAAATATTGATTGATCTCAGTTGAGTAAAAATAAAAGTGTACAACTAACAAATACTGTTACATACCTCACCTACCTAATAACCTCTACACTGAGCATTTAGGTTTTGTTATGTGAATCCCAGGATACAAGAACCCTGCTGCCTTGCAAGTCCACACTCATCCTACCAGTTCTTTTTGCTCTGTGTTGTAGTACTGTGTGAAAAAAAATTGCCTTCTCCCAATCTATTCTCTGTACAGTTGGAAAATAAAACAAGTAGACGGTAAAGACACAGAGGAGGAGCAGAGAGTAAAAACCAGGTTTTCTCAGGAGCAAGTGGTACAAAAAGCCATCCCAGTGGTCCACGTCATGAGTCGCAGCAGCAGAAATGTTCCCCAGGGTGTCCCAGCCCTGAGGTAGACAGCAATCCCCAGCAGCCAGGAATGGCTGCTGAACGTGTGTCTGTCCTCCGGGTGTCTTGCTGCCACCTTCCAGTCAGCTCTGACACCTGGAGTTGGATCAGCTAAATGGGGAATTTGTTCTCCTATTCGAGACTGCCCTGCTTTAGTCATCTTTACTTCTAGGCATAGGTTCTGTTCTATTTGTTTGCTAGTGATCAGGTTTTTATTTTCCTCTGTAATCATTAGCTGTTAGGAATAAAACATTACAGGGGTTGTCTTGCAAGAGAGAGCGCCGATCAAGTCTACTCTGTTCTCTGGTCACTGTACAGAATGGAGAGGTGTGTGGTAACCAGTTTCCAGGCCACTGTCTTTCCGAAAAGCTAAAAATCTGCTGCGAATATTAAGTCAAGTAAGATTTGCTTTGGCTGTAGAGGTGCATCCCAAATAAAATCACATTCTCAGTTTTCCTACTTTGGTCCAGGAACTAGTGTGTGGACATCAGCATTGTATAATGGCCAAACAAAGCCATTCTTGCTGATGTTCAAAAGCATCAAACTTCTTTAGGATTGTGTGCATGGGGCTGGCAGATAGGGCCCGGGACCTGTGGAAAAGCCCTTTTGGAGTGGCTGCAGGAGACACAGGGAATAATACATGAGGTCGTGTCGTGTGGCATGCATTGATTTTTGCTGCAGTACTGCCAAGCTTGCCTTCATAATATGTCCAAATATGCCGTGATTTAAGCGTATTAACTCCTGATAGAAACCTAGTCAGGGTGAAGTTGTAAACTAAATACATTTGGTTTGTTTGTTTTTTTTTTCAGAAAAGTGTGCATGTATGCATGTCTCCGATCTTCATTTCTCTCCACCTTTGTGTTTTCCAGACCATAATATTCATTCATGACCGAAATTCTCATCACCAGGAGGTGTCTGCATACATCGACTATGCACACAGACTGACAACAGAAGATTTTGAAGTCTACTTCAGCGGGAAGAGAAGACTTTTCCCTCGTAACACCGATCTGAGGTATTCAGCTTGACTTTGTTTTCACTTACTTGCATTAAGGCAATATATAGAGAAATATTTGAATATTCTTGAGTAGGAAGATAGCTTATGAAAGCGTTTTGCACTGAAAGGCAAACACCATGGATCAGAATTAGTTGTGTAGAATGGCTTCAGCAAGCATCCCTGTCAAATTTATTTAGTCCAGATCATAAAACTTAAGCAGGGCATTGTGACCGTTGCCTGTCCACACCTCTCATTGCACCGAGGAGTCTGGAAATAGCAACATGCTTTCATCAGTGAGAGCACGCTGCCAGAGATGCCGCAGGCCACGCAGCTGCGGTCAGCAGTTGCCGAAACATCTCTAGCTTTGCCCGCTCTCTGCAGAGTCTGTGGGAGGATGCTTTGCTTTGAAAGTGGGCCATCCGCAGAGGTCTTCTGCTGGCAGACAAGACGGTGCGTTACCTGTGACTAAGGAGAAATTTCATTGGTGAGCTTTTTCACCGAAGAACCCGTTTTCCTTAAAATTACAACCTGTGCACAAAGGCAGACGCGTGAGAGATGTTTGTGTGCTTCTGTCGGTTAAGGCCAAGTCAAAGGGGCTCGGTGCAGCAAAGCCTGCATCTGCCTGTGGCCTGGACCATGTGTAGCACTGAAGTTATGTGTGACATGGCAGGCGGGTGCCGTTGGATGTGGGAAAGAGTTGGTGTTGCGAAGGAGTTGTTACGGGAGTCTCCTCTTCCCATGCATTAGAAGGTAAGAGCTGTCAACGGCTAGCTGCAACGTCATGCACAGTTAGTGTCTCCCGGCGACGGGGCGTTCAGTTAAAGGAGTTAATGCATTTTCTTCATTTTCTGAGATTGATTTTTCTCTAATGCAAATGCCATTCAGTCCAACTCTGGTATGTGTTATAGAGGGGAAAAGCAGGAATAAGTGTTGGAGGGGACAAGTGGGCTGGCAGAGGTTTCATGTTATTCACTCAGGGGACAGCAGATGTCAGTAATGAGGCAGATCGTGTAATCAGCTACTCGGGATGGGAAGCAAAAATCCTGATTTAATGTTTTTAAATCACAGGGGTGAACGGACGGTTGCACTTTATGAATGAAATAAAAACAGGAGTACACGTAACATTGTGTCTGCTTTGTATATCGTGCCTTTTCTATGTATTCAGATTTTATGAGCGGCTCATAAATAAACCTTTAAAAATCATCGTTGTAAATATCCAAAAAAGGAAATATCAGTGTTGTATCTGGTAGGTGTGGTTATGTCCCCGTCGTTCTGAGTTTCGGAAGTCTCATTTAATGTACGCCTCAACCTCTTTTCCCTTCCCTGTGTCAGAAATAGGATGTGCCGCAAACTTCATGGACAGCTCAGTATGTTCATCCTTTCTAGTGGTAGGATATAGCCGAAGTTGTCGGGAGAAAAAAGAAGGGGGAAAGGACAGGGGGGGATAGAGCATTACTTGTATATGGGGTTTTATAACTGCAGTGTAACCCAAGCAAAAATGCACTTGAACTTTCCAGCTGAACGTAAAGGGAAGTTAAGCTAAAGCGAACCCAGTGCCCAGAAGGCTTGTTTGTTTTATTTATACAGCTAGGAAGGAAGGTATGCACTGCAGCTCTTGACGTTCATATACAGATATATAAATATATTTAAAACTATACCTGTATATCCTGAAGTCTTAGTACATTGTGCACTGGCTAAAGAAAAACCCTTCACTTTATGGTTAAGTGATCCGGGTTTTATAGCATCCCATGCACAAACTGGCTTTTTGTACAAGTCCCATCGCATCGCGCACATCTCTAACCACAGTTACGTGTCCCAGGGTGAGCTTCTTTTGGCTGGGACAGAGTTAGCTTTCTTGCCTATAGCTGGTGTGGGGCTGCGTTTCGGAGTTGTGCTGAAAACAGTGCTGATAACACAGAAGGAATGTTTTTGTTAGTGCTCATCAGCCCTTACTCAGAGTCATGGCCTCTTCTGCTCCTCACACAGCCCCACCATTGAGCAGGCTGGGGGTTCACGTAACTTGGACAGCTGACCCCACCTGACCAAAGGGATATTCCAGACCGTATGACATCATGCTCAGCGTATAAAGCTGGGGGAATGCAAAGGAAGGGGGTGGGAGGGATGGCATTTGTCTTCCCTAGTAACAGTTATGTGTGAGATGGAGCTTTCCAGGAAATGCCTGCTGTTGGAAAGCTGTGAACGAATTCCTTGTTTTTGCTTCACGTGCTCGTGCAGCTTTCACTTCACCTACTAAACTGTCTTTTGTCTCAACTCACAGGTATTCTTAGCTTTACTCTTCTGATTCTTTTCCCCCACCCCACACGGGGGCAGTGACTGAGCGGCTGTATGGGGCTTAGCTGCCAGCTGGGGTTGAACGTTGACACGAGGGAGTTGTCGCACACCCCATTTTGCATTAGTTAGGTATCTTCAGAGCAGCACGTTTTGTTCCCACCGCGTCTCTTGCGGTTAACATTGAGAACGTTATTGGACAGATGGAGGAACGGCATGAAGAAGCCCAGGTAGAACGACCTGGCTGTACTGATTTAAAGATTCTCATTAGTCGAGAACTTACCGTGTGCCCTAAAAACCTTTTTATTGAGTAGTTAAAAACATCCTGTTTCTTGTTTGCAGTCTCGAATTTGCACTTCACCTTCTGGATCCTGTGTTTGTAGTTCTGTGCCAGGTTACGTACAGCTCTGGGATTAGACAAGGGGTAATTCCATAGGCTGTAATCATCCAAAGTGTCTTCAGACGGCCTTTGGTAATTTAAAGAGAATTTCTTACAGGTAATTGTACATTTAACGGTCCTCTCTCATCTCACTAGTGTTACTTCTCTGCCTCTGGTTTCTACCCATCTTCTTCAATATGTGTCGGGAACACTTTGTGAAGGGGGATAATTTGACTGTGTGTATAATTCTGTGCTCACAGCTTGGAATCCCATATCAAAATCCGAATTTCAGTCTTTTTATCATGTTTTTCTTCCCTGGATACTTAAGCTTTTAGGCACGTATAAAAATGTCCAGCTGTAGACGACACAGCTACTTCCTGGTCTGAAAGACGGGGCGAGTGCATCAGAAGCAGTTGTTCCTAAAAGTCATCGTTTCGGTGTCAGTTCCTCCAAAATGCTGCCTTCTTTAAGAACAAGTCAGTTTCGAAACTGCCTCGTTCAGAGCTTTATGAAGCCCTTGCTCTTGGCCGCGTGTAGTCACTCTGGAGATTCTAACGCTTGGCTTTTGCAGGAGGGGTCGGTATCTTAGGCAGAGCTATCGGTTTATCTTTTAAATATGGAAATCCATACCTTGCTGCAGCACATTTTTTCCTTGGCTGTCTGAGGCTGTCAGAAGATATTAAACTCGATGCTCAGTTCCCTCTGAATCTGTTTCTTGCTCACAGTGCAAAGTAAATATACTGAACAATTAAGTTTACGTGGTGTTCATACTTTAAGTCTGATGGGTAATAATCAGAGGCACTTGTATTTGATCTGCATGATTCCTGTGAGTATTTTTTGCCATTTTATTGCATTGCCCTATCAAGGGAGTATTATTTATATGATATAGTCCTCATTTGGTTCCAGTTTATTAAATAAAAGGAATGTGTTAGGCAGTCAGCTCTTAAGAGGTCTGGAATCTGGGCTGTAATTGAATCCATTCCCTCTCAGCTAATTTATGTAATCTGATGAGAAACAAGTGTAATACATTTTGTTCAAAGAAAATGGAGAATGTTCACTCTGTGGAACCATACCAGCATTTCTCTGAATGAAGAAGCACAGCATAAGATGAAGTTTGGGATGCCTTCTGTGTGATCAGTGTCTCTCCCAGTGAAGGAGGATAAAAGGACTGTCTCACACTAGAATTTCGCTTTGGTGTGAACTCCTGCCCTGTTTTTTCATTAGTGTTCTGTGGCAGTGTGCTAGATATGGCATTTTTGATACTGTACACTGTAGCGTTTTCTCCTCACAGTTGCCTCGTGGTTGCAGCGTTTTAATTAAAACAGAACTGGGGAAGGAGCCACTCACTGTTGAACGTGGGTCTGAGTTTTTCCCTTGAACGGACAGTCTGAAATCACTTGTTTATCTCATCAGCAGTGAAACTCGTTTGGTTTTGGCCCTGGCACGCGTCGTTTTGAGCACGGGAGGTCCGGCATTTGGGCCTTTGCGGCGATGCGTCTCATCTGTGATAGAAGCGCATTGCGCTGCATGGATGCTTTCAGACGCGGCATGTTGTTCTTTGTTATTGGCAAGAGCCATCCCACCGGATTCTGCCTTTCTCCTCTCGTAGTTCAGCTGTGGTCCGGGCTGCACATGGGTGCAGCATTTGGCAGTCATTCATTAACTGGGGTTGGAATTCTCTCCCATTTTATTGTTGGGTATACTCTGAGATACCATCTGTTAATCTGTAAAGACCCATAGGCCAAATCACGGCCAGCAATACGTTCCCAAGCATGGGGCATGAGGCAACTTCTCCCTTCTCTGCTGTACCCTATACCCCACAGATCTGAAAGCAATTTACAGCTGAGCACTACTTCTTCCCTGCTTACCTAGGTGAGAGCTGACAGAGAAGTGATAGCCTTTTCACGTTTTGCGGTGCAGCCTGTCCCACCACGCCGGGCAAAAGTTGCGCAGAGAAATCCTCCTCCCTCGAGGAGCAGGTGGCGAGAGCCTGCGAGAGAAGTCATCTTCTCAGTAGCGTTGAATGCCTGCAAATCAGAAGCTCATTAGCGTCTCTGAGGATTGGATGCTTTGGACGTAGAACGCGAGTTAAGCCCAAACTTCATTTCAGGAAAAAGGTGAAAACATCTGGAGGTTCTCCAGTTTTGGAGAGGATTAGACAGACACCATCCCCTAATTTGCACAGGTTACCATCCCACTAGTAATATTACAGTCTGAAAGAGTTCAGGCTTGAGGAAAAAAAAACAAAACCACCTCTCTTCAAAATCCAGGTTTTGTAAGGACTTTGCTGTTGCTCCAGGGGTGCTGGCTGGAGCCCTTCTTTAGCCATACTGGGGCAACGGGGGAGGGAAGAAATGCCTCTTGTTGCCATTCATCTGTGACTCCAGAGGCATTTCTGTGGGTATTGATGATTCATGAGAATTAGTATCCTCACTCACAGAGAGCATGGCCCGATTTTTTTAAGATTTTCCGTACCTGCACCCCTGCTGCTTTCAGGAGTATCTGCGGCTGTCAGTCAGCTGTTACCTTGCTGCTCATTATGCGCTTTGCTGTCTCGCATTTGGTGTCTGGGATTTTTTGCCACAGTCTTCAGATCTTTTGGAGGTGAAGCGATGCCATGGTGCTGACGGAGGGAGTAGCCGCACAGAAGCCCAGGGGGTAATTATTAACCACCGCTTAGGCATATGAGGCCGCAGAGAGCAAATGGCAGAGAGACGCGTAGGTAGAATGGAGAGTACATCCAGACTTGACGTTAGCCTGTGTGAGAAGAAAACTCTGTTGCTGCTAACTCGGTCAACGTTTAATTTGGAGATGGGATGCTTCCGCATCTGGCTTGTATTTAAATACGGTGAATATTACTTCTCACCTTTAATTTCCCTCTTTTTTTAATTCAACCTTCCATCTTGTAAGTAAGGTCAAGTCTCTTAAGAGGAGAGATCGGCTTTTTACAACTTTGAACAAACTAACTGGATGCACTTGAAATAGGGAAACGGAAACTACAAATCTTAGGAAAGAAAAAGCTGTAATGTAGGGGAAAGACCACATTGTCCTCCCTGTCAGTGCCATTCTGTTATCGCTGGAAAGAACAGAACAAAAGGAAAAACCTATCGGAAAATAGAAATTGGCCAAGCGCTTGTCTGGAATGTGATTTGGGATGAAGCTTCTGTGCGCAGTTTAAGAATCAGAAATGATTCATGGCTGTTTACGCGTGAAGACGGCGTTATGATGAGCAGACAGATGTGTAAGCAGTTGGACCTAAACATGGTAGCTCTTTCTCCTCTTGCCGATTCCCAGACGAATAAAAAAGGGAATAATTTTGCATTGCTTGCCCATGTGTTTGCTCCTGAGGGAGCTGCGCAGGCCGTTAGATCAAATGCTATAGATCTTGCCTCACTGGATAGCCACGTATCGTTCCACCAGCCTCGGTTCTCTCTTAACATGGACCAGAAATGACACTGAATTATTAATCTTTGCAATGCTGACAATAGATATGCGCTGTTGCTGTCAGGCCGTTTTTTTATCAAGCTCTTCTAAATTGTCCCATTATTTGTGTAAGATCTGCCAATCGACCTGCAGCAAGCCTGGGTGCATCTTGCGCGTGGAGAACGTGCCTCTCTGTCTCAAGCTGCATTTTTGAAGGCCCCTATAAAGAATGGGCTTCCTGGCATGGCTGCAGTGCAATTAATAATATTAGAAACATTAACAGTTAATGGGTGAGGTCCCAAACAAGGCACCTAATTAAGTGTTCTCGTAACTGCTTCTGTATTTAGAGAAACACTTAATGCGTGTATTTGCATGCTTTTCCAACCAAGAAAACTGAGTAAAGACCCTAGATTTAGATTGGGGCTTTCATTACTGAACGCGTTTGCACATAAAACATTAAGAAGCACGTAAGTTAAAACACGGTGCTCTCCAGGATCAGTTGCAATGTTTATTTAAAATTTTCCCGAGAAAGAATGAGTGCACGGAGGGAAAGGAGCTGCGGCAGCGCAGAGCCGAGTGCAGCACATCACCATCCAGGTCAGCGGTGGGGACGGCGCAGCGTGCCCTGTGCGCGTCTCGTCCGGCTCTGCAAGCGCGGCTTTGGTTTGTGTTGCAGAGAGTGATCCGGGCATCGCTCATTAGTAACGGACGTCAAAGGGGTGTTCGTCATGAAGCTTCAGCGTTCCGTATTTTTGTGAGTACTTTTCCGCAAACTTTGCGCTTTTGGTCCGTTGTCCGGACTTCTAGATGTTGTCCAGAGCACCGTACGGCTATCCTGAGGTGGCGTGCGATTTCTGCCACCTGTGGGTGATTGAGAAATGGCTTTTTCCTTCCAGATAGACCAGGAAATAGCTGTGGCTGAAGTTGGTATGTCCAGATTTCTTAATGGGCGCCTGGTTTTATGGAATAACTAGTACTTTCTTCAGTGGCCAGCAATGTCCTGGTGAAAACGATGGCAAAATTCTCCTGCCCTGCCTTGATAAACAATGGTATTGCTTTGGGTTAAAGTTTAACTGGAGAATCGCTACATCTTGCCATAAACAAAATTTCTCCCAAATACTTAATGAGGTGAAGCCCCAGCCCTGTGACGGATAGCCCATACCCGTGCCAGGCCTGAGAGACCGTGTCTTGATTATTTGCTTCCGGGAATTGGAATTAATGCCGAGGAAGGGATCTACTGAAGGATCCGGTTTAACTCCTTGGAGAGACTTTCCCTAACACTTCCAAAGTTATTAGTTGGAAAAGACCCAGTGCTTTCTGAAGGAAAGAAAAGGAGAAAGGAGCAGGGAGGGATAGAGAAGAAGCCCTAATGAGCTCAGGATAACTCAGTGATTACTGGCTTTTGTGGCTGCATTTTTCAAGCTCTCCTGTCAGAGTTGTGTCAGTAATTAAAGGTTCAATGAAGGATGGATACGCAACTGGATTTCCCACATCCTTGGTGAGGTCTGAACAATCAGGGTCTTGAAATAAACATTTGGTTGAAAATTCCTCGGTTACCCTGAACTGAATCTGCTTATCGCCTGTGACGCAGCAGAGGTCTGCAACTAATTTGATCGTTCACAGAAAAATATTTCCAGTTAAAAGTTCTTGTTCAATAGCAGTGTTTTTTCCTCTACTTTTGCATTATTGTGATGCCACATATTTGTCTTTTCTCCTGGGTCATGCCAGTTTATCTTTCTTTGTGTGGAAATGTCTTAACGCTCCTAATCATTTCACTGCTCATCTTTAGATCTTGTCAGTGAAAAGAAAGTATTTACATAAAAATCAACAGTGTCTTGCAGGTTCTCATTTCCTGGCTGCGATGGACACGTCAAAGATACTCCATCTAAACGAAGTGAGTGTAGTTGCAGTCTTTCAGTTTGCTTCTACAAGTATTCTTAAGAAGGAACAGACACTTTATAATCAGTTTACACTGACCATATCACTTCATGCCACCCTATCGCAGTTCTTATAAGCTTTGCATGTGCATCCCTTAAGGAGTATAGGGAAGGCGAAGAAATCCAACTCTGGGCCTCAAGCAGAGATCAGTTCAGATAATGATCTTTTCTCTGTGCTTCTTGTGATTACTTAAAAAAGGAAGGGGGGGTGGGGAGTAGGGGGGTACAATCTTTTTTTGTTTGTTTTCATTACAGAGTTCATATTTGTGTTTGTGAAAATCTTTTTATGATATGCAATACTGATTTTCTTCTCAAATTATCCTGAAGGCACCCATGCGTACAGAGAGCAGAAGGAAGTCTGGTTTGCAAGTCAGTAAGACTCCAGGAGAAAGCCTAAGGGTTGTGTTTCAGCCTCATCTGCTGTAAGACAGGGCAGCTTGCTTAATGCCAACAGGAGTTGTGCTTAGTAGGCATAATGTGTCTCAGATGGAAAGTACTGTGAATGTTAAAAAGTGTATCATGTCCTTTCGGGCTTTTATTTTTCTCATTATCCAGCGCACACCTCCCTTCTCTTCCTTCATGAAATTAGCGTGGGACTGTGTTTTCCTCGTCTTTAGTTTTAAATCTTTCCCCACTTTTCTTGGGCTCTGAATTTTCTTAATTCCTGCTGCCTCCTTTTCTCCTCTCACAGATGCTTACAGAAAGCTCCCCAAATGGGATGTTTCTCTGGAAAGCCTCGTAACAATTCTTTGTGTCTGTGTTTTCAATGGAAGTGAGAATCTCTTGCGGTCGAAGTGCCACTGCGTGCTCTTTGATGCCGGGCTATGGTGCGAGGGTGGCAGCGACACAGCTCTCGCCCCAGGGTGCCACGGTGTCATTTCCGCAGCGTAGGAGCCAGCCCTCCCTAGTTTCAGAGCTTGCAGCTCGGGTCGCAGTGGCTGCTCAGCTCGACTCCCTGAGGCTTTCATTCTCCCTTTTATCTCCGGCTTAAGGATTGAATGGCAGGGAGTTCCCGTGCTTTTCCGAGGGAGCGTAGTGGGGCTTGTTCAGTGCAATCTGAATCTCACAGCACCAGTAAATTCTTCTGGTGCTTTTCCAGGGGCTGAAGTATGAGACCAATTTAAGGAAATAATATAATGCACTGTAATAGTAAAGATACCATACATCTGCTTGCAATGACAACTTAACTGCAGGTACTCTATGGGACCCAGAGGTTATTTTTATTGCGTCTCTAAAAATGACCACAAGCTAGGAAAGTGACTTAATTCCTTTCACCGATAGGGCATTTTGGGCAAGGTATGGTTTTCCTCTGCTCTGAGTTTTAAACAGGTGGTCCCCTCTCCTGCCGGCCCCCTTTCTTGATTAATGCCTGGAGACTACGGATTTAGAATGACATTCCAGGCTGATCTAGTAACAAGTTTTGGATGCGAACGCTGTGCGCGCCGAGCCAAGCCGGAGTCTTTGCTATGCCAGAAATGCATTATTTCGGTGCTCTGTCTGGGCAGTGCACCTGCACCTACGTGCTAGAGCTGCCACCGAAAAAACCTGCCTGCAATCCTGCTTCTCATTACACCCCTGGATCAAAACATTCTTTGTAATGACATGGTATCCGTGTAGCTCCGACTCCTGCCCTGGTATAGCTTGAGGTTTGCGGGATCCTGATGCCATGGTCTCCAAGATGTTCAAAAGCTCAGATAAACATTTGGTAATAGGGATTTATGGCCTTCTGTGCGCAGGCAGATCACACATGTTGTAACCACACAGAAAATATTTCCTGAGGAACAGCACGAGAAAGGGTGGGAGAAGCATGGGCCGGCGTTTAAGGCGGGGAAGGAAAGGTATTTCTTTTGGTTTTAATGGTCTTTGGAGCTAATGGTACCATTTAAAGCACTCACTAGATTTAGCGAGGTAAGGAGAGACACTTTTTTGGTTTGGTTTTGTTTTGGTTATTCCAAACCCCCCCGCCCACCTCCACCTTCCCATCGGGACATTCAGATCTATTCTCACATTGTATAATCCCATAAAACTGATAAAGTTGTCAGTATTTTCATGACTTTTCACGCTCGTATTGAAAAGCACCCTCTTACATCCATGAAAATAAACAAAGCAACAGAAAATGGTTTGATAATGAAAGCCCTATGATAATGCTACGCTGAACACAAAGCAGGGATAAAGAATGGGAGTGCTAGTTCTGATATGTAGATTTCTGCGTGGCTTCAGACCTACGAGTCTGAGCAGCAGAGACGCAAACTCGATGAGAGAGCGTGACGCTTGTCTCTCTGGCGCTGCGTCAGATGACCCTGCACGTATGGAACAGGGAAGGGTGGGGAGGGCGTTTCGGTGGAGGCTGTTTGCGCCTTTCCTCGTCTACGGGTCGGAGAAGCAGTGACAGCCCTTTGCTTCCAAGCGTGCCAGAGGCAGGGGCATGGTGAATTGTGGAGCGGTTACAGGCTGTGATGTGCCAGGGTAGCTGCAGTTTTCCCAGAGTATTTTTGCATATGTTTAATAGATGTGTGTTTATAGGCTTCCTTCTTTAATTCTACAGGAATTTTCCACTATGCTCACATTTCCACTTAAGCACTGTATTTAGCTGCCTGTAAATACCTTTACATGTATGTGTTCCTTGCAAAATTGTAACTTTACATAAGATACCGAAGCACAACGCAAATTATGTTGTTGTTCTGTACTTGTGAAATTCCATCTTGTAGACAGGGCACGGTTTTTAAAACGTGTCTATGAGGCAAGAGTTGTGGTAGCGTACGGCTCTAGTCGGATGCATAGGAACTGCTAAGTTTTCTCAACTTTTGGCTGAGAATATACCTTTTTTCCTGTTCTTGGGCACAGCAATATTCAGTTCTGTATAGGACACGTATATTGTGTTTCCAGTACTCTAAAACGCACAACTACATGGAGCAGTTGTGGACAAACGGTGATTACATCAATTTTTAATCATAATATTTGAGAATCCAGCCCAAAACATTAGGGAGGGGAACAACTTATCTATATTATTTAATTTAAGATTGCTAGAAAGCTGTTATTCTGCTGTAAGTCAGATTTCCC
The DNA here is from genome assembly GCA_027560015.1 of Chloroceryle amazona. Lineage (NCBI taxonomy): Eukaryota > Metazoa > Chordata > Aves > Coraciiformes > Cerylidae > Chloroceryle > Chloroceryle amazona. Next base: position 24,303 of record JANHFX010014309.1, on the reverse strand, counting down.
CATTGTTCAATCGTTGTGCCATTCCAGCCTTTTGGTAGTCAATTAATCTTACTTTTTCTTACGTATGCCCCGCATATACTGTCTTCAAAGGGAGATGTATCTTGGAAACTTTTTTTGGTCGTTTTTGTGCAAATTTCTGGTCTCTCTCTTTTGTCCGCTACAGTTTGTAACGTTGCTGCCTGGTGGGCAGATGTCCCCTATCATTGTCCCATTTTTGCTTTTCTCCCTGTCACTCAATCCTTTTCTATGTTCGATGACACTTGTTTCATTTTCTTCCAACAGTAGCTAATTTGTTACCCACCTGTTAAAGTCAGAATAATCTTACCGTAGCTCTCGGGGATCCTTATGGAAATGTTCTTCTGCAAAGTACGTAAAAGACTTCACTGTCTGACATCGTTTTACACTGTGAAACGCCACACGTACCTAAATGAAAGTTGTTCGTAGAACCGAAAGAGAGAGAACTTACCGGGATTTGCAAATGGTGATTCTGAACATCCCTCTTTCAAAAAGCAGCAGCAGCTTTGGCCTAAAAGGGAGTTTTTGCATTCACCTCTTTAGAATAGGGTTTTGCTCGTGTGTAATGGGCAGATGTGTTAAAGGCACGTGAGGTTGCTCTCACTGGAGGTTTGTCCTGGACCTGACTGAGATCAAGGTAAGGTTGCTCTTCTCCCCTCTTCTCCCCTCTTCTCCCCTCTTCTCCCCTCTTCTCCCCTCTTCTCCCCTCTTCTCCCCTCTTCTCCCCTCTTCT
>JANHFX010014309.1:0-13628 GCA_027560015.1 Chloroceryle amazona | reverse complement strand
CCCCGCCCTTGTGGGGGTGACAAGATGCTAACACACACAGTCACGGGATGCCTCTGCTCCTTTGCTTTGGCTTCGGACGTTTCTCTCCTCCCCTCCCCCAATATTCCCAACTGCCTTTATGTGGTGGCGTTTGACCGCTGAACTCTCGAGTCCGACTGCAAATAGTGTCTTTATCAATATTTAAGGCCTATTCGGGCGTGCCGTACCCCTTGTTAACAGGGCCGCTCTTGTCCCTGTCAGGATAGACTTAGCCCCCCTTGTTTATGACTGACTGCATTTAGGCCTTCCTCTTGTGAGGAGAAAAATCAGACATTGAACTGCTTGATAAAACAGAAAAATTACTGAAGCAGGGTTTCTCTTACACCCTGCCCATTTCCCTGACCTTTTTCCTTCCAGCCAAAAAGGTTGGAAGAAACCGTTGCCCTTACTGTCCGCATAGGCTGCAGGCTGAGGCTATTTCCTATGAATTGAATTGCTGAGAAGCGCTAAGGAATGGGAAGCATGGGAGAGGGAATAGGCTGAGCAGCAAAGCAGGGACTGACTGGAAGGTGTGAGGACCGAAGCAGAGGAGCATATAGGCAGGTCCATCTGGTGTGGAAGGACGCTGTGTTTTACTTGAGGGATGACAGATGGCCTTTAGTTAAAAGGAAAAATTTCTACAATGTTGATGACCCATCCCCGAGGATGGTGGACCGTGTGTATTCCCGTCCTTCTAAAAATCCAATCTCTGTTACGAAATGTGCCTGCGGGTGGATTTAAAAAAAAATAATTAGATATTGGATAAAGGTCGCTAATTACAGGGTACTTTGAACCAAAAGCTGCAACTTGCAGGAACTGTCATACCCTAAATTCTGCCACAGCCCGCTGAACAGCAGCAAATCCAGAAAGCAGAATCAGTTCCTGCCTCTCCGGCATGGACCATCTTCTACCTTGGCGCTTCGCAGCGGTGAGCTGACGGTGGCAGAATCCCTTCCCCCAGCGCACGCAGTCCTTATTCTTCCTTCTTAGTACGTAAGATTTGAGAAGTCCTCGGGAAAGTGACCCCATTAAGGTCATTTAGTTCTTAAAAGCAGGTTGGGATTGTCCGTGGCACAAGAGCAAAACCTGGATTTTAAATACTGTCCCTCACAAAAGAGAAATTTGACACTAGATGCATCTTCTCGTGGAGAGCCGTGTTTCTGCAGCGTGTGGTAGATGGGGCAAAAAGATTTACAAATTGAGATCAAAGGGAGGAAAATATTTGTGCCTCATTAGTTCTATCAAGCGGGGAAATATTATGGCCTCTGTGTGTCTTAGATAGGATTGACAGAGCTAACGTACGCTTTGCTTTCACCTAAAAATGGCTCTGATCCTATTGTGGCCAAAGGTGAGCGGTCTCTAATTTTTATTTACTTTGCAGTTGAATCCAGACAAAGCAAATGCTCGAGTCACATCCCGACGACCCATTTTTGGCCGCAGTCGAAAGCCGATTAAATTGCCATGGGTGTTTTATCTTTCGTGTTGAGAGCCGAATGAGTAATAACAGACAGTCAGACAGCTTCCCTCTGTAAGAAACCGACTGTGTTCCTGTGATGCCAACTGCCCTTTTTTAAACTGTACGGCTGAAGTCCTTGGACCGGAGATTGGGTGCGACAAACACACCTGGGCTCTGGTTACTCTCAAAACCAACGTGGATGAAGCCGGGCAATAATTTGTTTGGGTTTCCATGGGACTGATCTAGGATGATGGTTTCTTTGATGTGTTTCCCATGGAAGACAGTTGCATACAAACAGTAACAGTTCAAAATATCAAATTATATGCATTTCAAAATAAGTGCATTGGTTTGTTAGAAATTCAAAGATGCATACCTAAAAATGTGTTTGGTTGCACTGAAAGTGGCCCACCAATCTAACATCCTTCAGCTGCAGGACAACATCTGTAACAAATAACCATCCTTTTAACGCCTACGCGAAAGAGAGCCGAGACACATGCCGAGAAGCATTTGTGCGTGTACGTTGTGTCTCCCCGCAGGTTGCGGCGCACAGGCCTGTGAGTCCCAGTGAGATTATAAGGCTTTGGCTTGTCTGCCAGACTTACCAATGGAGAACAAGCTTTTGGGATGTGCTTGCTATGGGCCAAGCTGAAATCGGCGTGAGTTCTCTCCCTCACGAGGTTCAGCAAGCGGACCTTCTCTTTGACTAGTCAATGGTCCATTTACTTGTTCCTGGTTGTAGTTAGCTAAAAGAGCATTGTCATCTTATCTGCTAGAAGCACTGCAGGAGAAAGGAGCGGCCTGACGGCAGGATATGAATCTTCGCTTGAGAAATCCCCACCCTTGGAGCTACTTGCATTGATCAAACTTTACATTCCAGGGGAGGAAGAAGAAGAGGAAAATTCATGTTGTCAAGAAACATGTCTCTTCTCTCTCCTGACTGGCTGTCTATAAAATTCTGTGTTTCAGGCCTATCCAGGAGACGACACAACCCGGACGCCTATTGAAACCGATCTTTATCTCCATGTTGTTCTCTATGACCATGTCATCGGAAGAGGCACCTGAGATCCATCTGTGTGGTGGTTCTCCCAGTGATTTGTTTAGCTATTTTAAAATAATCCAGAAGAAAAATAAACACTTTAAAGATCTTGACTTTGTGTTGAGGGGCGGGAAGGGGGATTTTTATACTGATTTAAAGTTGGTTTGTGCCTTGCTTTTTGAGGGAACTACAAGGAAGACCCCACACTGGCTGTGGAGTCCGTGCGTCTTGGCCCTTTGTACTTTTGCGAAGTCCAAGGAGTTTGCGAGTTGCAAAAGCACCTAAAGGGAATATGGGAGGTTTGGACCCAATTCTTAAGGCAGCAGTGCAGATGGGAGGGACTCCTGTCCCGTGATTTCCTAGCAAGTGGATGTTTTAAATTCTTCCCGGGAAACTTTTCCAGGCAGGTCTGGACCTCCGTGAGCAGCTAACGCCATGCAATACGGACTGAGCTGTTCTCTTTGTGAGCCCGTTCCCCCTGGGAAGGGGCCGAGAGCCTCCGTCTGAGCAGTTGGCATGTTAAAAAATCCCTCGACTGCGAGGAGAGGGAGTGTTCTGACAATTACAGAGTGAAAGTTGTTATTTCAAAGCTGTGCTAATTTGGGGGAGACTTATAAGCCTGTTTCTTTCTTTTCTGTAAAACTTGAAATATTACGAAGTTCTGCCATTTGCAAAATATAACAGAATCTTTTGCTGTAATATCTTGCTTTTATACAGAGCGCTTTATCCTGCAGCACCCGCAAGTCTGCACAGCAGCTGGGCCAACCGGAGGTGAGTTGCTCGCCCGCGAGGGCGGGAAGGGCCCTGGGCACGGCGGGAGCCGCCGCCGCGTCCGGGCTCGCAGAGCCCCCTGGTGCCGGCGGCGGGAATGGCGGCGGGAGGAGCCTCCCCGCCTCAGCCCGCCGCGGCGCCGCTCGGAGGGCGGGCCGGCGGGGGTCATGGGTGCCTCTTTCTAGGGCCGGTAAACGGGGAGGACCGAGGCCCACGGCTGCGGCAGCTCTTTGAAGTCGCACAGGAAACGTCCTCGCACCGTCCGGGCAGGCTGCTCCCGACGCCCTAGCAGGACCAAACGTAAGGGTTACCGGTGTTCACGGCACTCGACGCCAGCCTTCTGTCGCGGGACTCCGCATTGCTTTGCTGCCCCGTGTTTCGAGGAGGCAGCTCGAGGGAAGGGCTAGGTACCAACGCAAAATTTATTTTTTTTGTAGCGTTAAAGCAAAATAGCCTTTACAGTACATTTAGGTTATGGGTTTTTTTTCTAGGAAAAAAAAAAAAAAAAAGAGGGCTCCCATGCCATTTTAAAAACATTAGGTTTTGAGTCCCTTGAGCACTGGAGTTGGAGAAATCCTGATTTTAAAGGCTAGCAGAAGGCCTGGTGGGTGGAAACGGTGCAACTGGACTCGATGATCTCGGAGGCCTATTCCAGCCTCAGAAGTTCTGTGAAAATTCTGTGAAGGATGTTTTTCGTTCTTTTCGGCAACGGAATTGTCATTTTTCTTTCTCAATCTAATCAGATTTTAGAATAATGTTAAAAAACCTAAGTTGGAAAGTGGTCATTGACGTTTGGAGAATGCTGTCTATCTCAGAATCATAGTTCAGACCTAAATCGAGAAATGGCCTGAAGCAAAACTAAATAGAAGTAGATTTTCAACTTTAGAAGTTACTTCCAGAAATTTATCTTCCTTTGCTTTCATCTTATTAGTCGGCACTTTTGATTTGATAGAACAGCAAGCGGGAAGCCTAGGAGAGTCCTCTCTCTTACATCTGCAGGAAAACAAGGAAATTTGGATCTAAGTGGGCTTTAGGTCTGTTTGGGTCAGCAAGTGCACCGTATATCTCTAAATATAGCTAAGGGACAGGTTGTAGAGATGTGGGAAGGCTCATCTTCTGTGGTTGCTGCCGACCTCCCGTGGAATTGCAATTTCCTCCTGTTTCTGACTTGGGCGATCAACCTTATTTCTGACAAGATCTCAACTGTAGTATCTGCAGTGCAAGAATGGTATTCACCAAGTAATTCGCAGAATTGCTAGCTACTTCCTAAACTGGTTTGATTGCTTCCCACTTATTCTCGCTGCGAGCTAATCTCCCAGTGTTCTGCCTTTTTTGGACATTCAAGCGCAAGGACCCCGGAGCGGTATCCTAAATGAAACTTCTTGAATTATATGTTCTAGTTCTTTGCCAGTCCAATCTGGGAGAAAGTCTACTCTCTGCTGTAAGTGAAAATCTGTCCCCAGGCACTTCTGTAATCTGGCTTTCACTTTAAAGGATTTTTTTTTTTTCCTTAGACAAACAGGGTAGCGCCCATAAAGCCACTAAGTGTTGTTACACCGCCTTTCTGGAAAACGTCAGCGTTGGGTTTTCCCAACATCTTGTAGCTTTTCAGCCCCGGTAGACCCCCAGCGAAGCGGACATGCAGAACATACGGTAACCACCAAGAGAGTGGCTTTCCGAGGACCGATAACACCATGAAAGCTTCCTGTCTACGTTCTTATGCTCTGTGACCGTTTGGCAGAAAGAAATGCAAACTGTTCAGCCAGAAATGAGCGCCTGCTATAAACGTAAGGTGAGTGAACTTTTCTCCGTTCTGTTCCAAAGGGACCCCGTCGTCGCGCATTGTGACGTTTACCGCAGGTACAGGGTTTGCGCACTGCGTCGTAAGGTCGCCGATTTTAGGCATTGACGGGAGAGTCGCGTGTCCTTGCAGAGCATCCCTAGAACTCTAGATACATCGTACCACGGGGAAGGGGTGCGCGTATACGTCTGTGCGTTGTTTTCAAGCGCGTCTGAACGGTGTTAGATGCGTTACGGTCTACGGATTTTATTATTAGCTTGCGTGCGTTTTGGATTATTTTGTCTTTCCTTATGTCCCTGCCACCATCCCGGTTTTGTTCTTTTCGTGCAGAGTTTGGGTCTTCGGTCTTGCAATAACTTTCGGAACTGTCGTCGTCATTATTTTGGACGTTAGAGCAAAACTGAAAAGTAGCGTGAGATTGGCGGTGAATAGCTCTGTCCCGAGCCACAGGCAGAATCGCACAGAGGGTTACTATTTAGTGCAAAATACAACATTTCGAAAAGTCATTTTGCACCAAAATCTGAAGTTCTTTGTTCTTTAACCATCACAACCAGATGCTCTGATGTAATTAGAAACTTTTTACTATTACGCGAAATGACACGCTGCTGAGCGCGGCGCAATTTTATGGAGAGGCATCGGCGGCTCTGCGTTCTTTGACCGATCAAAAGCGGTTTTGTGGAAGGCTGGCCGCCTGAGGAGCCCGAGCCGTGGTGGCAATTAAGCCCCGCTTTAGATTTTGGTAGCTGTACGGTAAGGTGTCAGCTCAGAAAACGCAGCGGCATTTCGTGAGCTCTTGAGTTCGAGATCCAGGCAGCAGCCTCTCCAATTCAGCCGCATCTTCAAAGCTGACGGAAGGAAGAGCTGACCTCTAGCTCTCATAAAGAATGGGAAGATCATCTCCAGGCGTCGCAGAGCTCAGTCATTAGATGTTCTCCCTTTGGCCATCGTTGAAAGAGGTCGTAGGGGAAAGTCTGTCATTAACTCCAACTCACCGCATACAGAAAAGAAATCAGATGAAAAATGAACAAAACCTTTGGGCGATTCTCTGCAAGGCAGGCAGGGACAAGCAGTGCAGGCCAAGCCACCGTTCCCACCGCGGAGAAAACAAAAACACAGGTGCTGAATGTACTGAAGCCATGCAGATTAGCCCTGCGTGAAGTAAACGCTCTTTACACGAATTAAAAGCACCGCTCGTTATTTGGCTATTGTTCGCTCGAGGCATGTTTTATTTCAGCTCAGCTCCAAGCAGAGTTATTACAGGTCCCACAGCAGAAGTTTTCTGTGATGAGAGAAACATGTGATTTCTGGGCCCCTGCAAAGAAATTATGCCGTGAAGAAGGCACCTCCAGCGGGAGGCCGAAGCTGACCACCTGAGCAAATACCTGATGCAGCGAGCGTAAAAAAGCGAGTGTAAAGCATAGATGTAGGGGATGTACGCGGGAGCGGATTGGCACGAGCTTCTCACGATGACCCTGCCTAGCAAAAGGTTATTTTTTGTGCACATCTCTAAGGCCGAGAGCAAGGGGATTTGGAGAGAGCGAGCAACGCTTTGTTCCCCAGTAAAGGGGAGAGCCGTCTCCACATGCTGCAGTTTGTGTAGCGTGATTCTGAGTGCAGCCGGCTGATGCGCTGTTTACCGTCCTCCTGTGCTGGTTATGCACTTCACGGTGGTGTACGTGGGAATGTGCGTATATGAGGGTTGTGAGGGAACGATACGGCTTAGGATAAGCGAGTCATTCTGAGCTGACCCCAGAGGATTCTGCTGGCTGGGTTGTGAGAGTGAGAGGAGAGAAGGTTTCTCTGGAGCGATGGCTTCTGGAGGGCGCGGGGGGACACTGGAGGCGATGGGTCTAGTCAGAGCAGGGGTGACTTTGTGGGGCTGGAGATACGCTGCTGTGAGGAAAGCTGGCATCGCTGACCCAAAGACGTTGCAGCGGGAGCCCTGACAGAGCAGAATGCACGGAAGGCCACCTGAGACGGGCAAACCTATGATGGTGCAGAGGGCTGGTGCGAGCCAGCCGAATCGAAGCTTCGGGAGCGTATTCATCAGATGAACGTGATGAGAGCTGGATGTAGAAGCTGCAGCGGCCGAGATCGCTTTGGTAAGTAAATTCTGGAAAGCCTGAAAGCTAAGCGACCGATAAGCGCAAGCGGGGGATCGGCCTTCACGTGCTGAACGGATTTTGCTAATATCACTTTGTTATGCAAATACGTAATGATTTCCATTTCGCCCAGGAGGAGTATTTGTGGTTTCCTCTTCCCCGGGACTTCCGAACGCTCATGCGGAGGGAACGAATAACCTTGAAGTTACCAGGTGTGTGCATTACGTGGCACAATCCGGAAGAGCATGAACCTGGAAGTTTTTGGCAAAGGTTTTAAACAGCGCTTCTGAAAGGGGCTGCTGGAGCGTGGTGAGGCCGGCCCTCACAATGGCATGGGAGTCGCTCATCATTAAAATAAACTTAAGTTTAAAATAAACTGAAGCCTACCGTGTTCCCCGCCGCTAAGAAATAAAAAAGCTACGTTGCATACATCACAAACTGGAGACTCTGTGCTGGATTTGGAGGCAGCAGTACCAGAGGGGAGCTGCCTGGGCCCGGCGGGAAAGGAGAGCAGGCTCGACGGGAGCTGCACTGGCTGATGCTTGCGAATAACTTCTCCTCGCTGTGCAGGTGCGTGCAATTGAGAAGCACGCACCGATCATCTCTTTCTATAGTACCGTGTTAGAATAAGCATAAGGTGGGCGAGCAGCTTTGAAGGTCCAGTTCCGCACAATCGTATGGCAGGTATCGTTTGTATCGGTGAAGGGGAGACGGGCAGATGGATCGTCTTACGCGTAGCCGGAATTTCAGGTGTTTTCATTTTGATTTTGCTTCAAATATCCGTCAGCAGGTGCATCTCTAGACATGTGCACGCACTAGGTGGAGTTCAGTTCTTGCTTCTAGAGTTGAATTATTTGACCTCTTTGTATTTTTCCTGTTCCTTAGTCGAAGGGGGAAGCCGGGAAGAACAAGAAAAAGAAATATTAAAAAAAAAAAAAAAAAAATTAAAAATTGCAGATTATCTGTAGCAGTCCAAATTCCACACTTGCTTTGATGATTGTGCCATCGAGCAGCTATGTTTGGCAAACTGAGGTGGAAGAAAGGGGGAGGAAGAAGAATGCGAAATTAACACCATGTTTAGTCATCTCCATTAAAAATGCCCAATACGCAGAGTGGTTCTGCACCAAGTTCAGACTAGAAAGCATTCTGCACAAGTCATTTTTATCTGTTGCAGCAACATTAGGGCTCAACGCGTTGTTGAACTCTTCTTAGCCTTCTGAATGACTTGTTTTGCCTTTATCAGTGGAAGATTCAAATGAATATTAATTTTGTCAGAGAATAAGAAGAGTGGGTCCACCGACTCCATTTCTCCCTCGCCCTACACTTCTGCCATAGTAGTTCGGAGGAGCTTTGGCAAAAAAAAGTCTTACTCTGCTTGAATAATGACTCGACTTGTTCCGAAAATGGATGCTTCCTCATATATTTGCCGCATGCGACTGGCTGCGTGAATAGAGAGTCAGGCTGCAAGCGCATAGTTGGAGATATTTTCCGCACAGTGCTGAGTGCACCTTTAATAAGCGTTTCCAAAAACGTGATCAGAAGACGGATAGAAAATCGACCTTGTGAATTTTGAGCTGCTTAGTTTCAATTCCCTGCCTCTCTTTTTCTGCCTAAACTTGGTTCGCTGGCTAGATTGGGAACGGTGGAGTGCATATTTCATGGTCTCCAACACCGAATTGTGAGACCTGAGGGTGTCGGAGTGGACTGGGAACTTCCGGTGTGGCATCACCGTCCCAGCCGACATCTGCGGCGAGCTTAACTGGGCGCGCACCGTCCTAACGGAAATGGTATTGCTGTCTCGGGCGGTAATATCGGGGCGGTTCTCGGTTCTGAGGCGGTCGTATCAGCGAAGCGACCGGGACGGCTGGGACTGGCTGGTTTCTTGTCGGTCACCCACAGCAGACATCTTGCGGAGAGGTCAAGAAGATTAAACCGTCCCCGAAAGGTAGGCGGTCCTTTCAGTTCAGGGTGAGCTCTGGTTTTGCGTAGTACGTTGCTGAAGGGCCGTGCGGTAAGCCTGATACTTAGGCGCAGTAGAATTGCAGAGTAATTTTAGCGTGTGTGAGGGAGCGGGACGGAATGACAGCTCGGACTCTGCTTATACTACTAGGAGCGTGAAACCGTCCTTCTGGGTTTCTTGGGGATGGGAATATTGCAGAAGGGAACGTCTCATCCGCTGTGAAAACAGTCCCCCAAAGACCGAAACGAGAGCAGACTCTTTGGTGTCGTCTGCCTCTCTGTGCCCCATGAGAGCAACCTAAAGAGATGGAGGTTTCCTTGCAGGGAGAAGGGCTCTCTGCTGCAAAGAAGGGGGGAGCAGCTCCTTCCCTGTTCAGCAGCGTACCTAAAAGAACTTCCCTACTCTCTGCGCTCTGGGATGGCTGTGGGAAGCTCTATAGCCCTCTTCCCTCCTACCAGAACCCCAGCAAAGTGACACTGTTTCAGGGCCCGTCTCACTGCAAGTTAAGAGGGGTATATTGCTGCAGGTTGCAAAGCGAGGCTGCGTATAGTCGTGTCTCCACCCAAAACAGCGCAGAGCTAATGAGTCATTGAGCTCTCGCCCAGAAATGGATGATTTAGAGAAAGATCAAATGGAAGTCAGCATCTCGCTTTTAGTGATCTATTTGAACCGGTTTCGAGTCCGTTTCCGTCTTCTGAGACGGGGTAGAGCGACGGGGCAACGCGCCCACATTCAGCAACGCTGTTTGCACAGCCCTGGGCATCCGGTCGCACTGTGCTGGGTGAGCTGGGCAGCCTGGACGTCTGTCATGGCACGTCCCTTTCCTTTTATATCGCTGTCCCAGACCACCTGTGAATTCTTCTTTCCACTTCCCATCCCATCCCGTGAATGCTACGTGCAGACACATTATTAAAGAGTTGTAGAAGCATCGGGAATCTGACCGGTTTCTAAATAACGCATTGAATTTGATCTTTCGGATTCTTTTAGCAAAGCCAAAAAGCAGCGTGCGCCTACTCGCTGGAAATACTGCATCCGTGAGAGGAAGGGGTGGTTTCAGCATCACGCCACGACGCTTGCGGTTGAAGAGGTTCATTGTGTGAGCCGTTGTTCAGAGGGCGAGCCCATTGGTGCCTCCACCTCCATGGTACGTATCGTGGAAGAACGCTGCCCCTCTATCAAGGCTAGCAGTGCAGCTTCGCCGTGAACGTGGGATACCAATACAGTTTTTTACATTTCTACATATGCACACACATACACGTGTGGATATAGATATATGGTTTCAGGGAGACCCTTTCCTCTCTCGGAAATAGGTGCAACTCTTCCAAAACCCGTGGGGTTAAAGTGCAAGCACTCTGGGGTGCCGTCGAAGTTTAGTTCTCTGAACGATGCTAAACTCGCTAGCGATTTGCAGTGGTTCTGTGGAAAAAATGGAAGATGGATAATAGAGAAGTGCAAGAGTCCTATCTCTGCTAGGTGACTTCTTAGGTGTACTGGTTTGGTCGGGTCTGCGCAGTCACGGTACTCTGACATTTAAAAATCACACGTCCAGTTTCAGCTAGGGATGTTTTTTAACTTCGGGCGCCACGGAACTGCACGGAACGAGCGTCCCACCGCATCACGGAGACGATCCATAAAGCGAGGGGTATTTGAAACCCAATGCGTTCTTCTGCAGCGCTCTCAAAAAACTGCAACGGCCGTCAAAAAAGGGGGTTTTGGACAGAAGGCACCTAATGCCCCGAGATGTCACTTTTTTTTCTTTCCGCCTCTCGCCAAGTGCCCCCTTTCTCCTTACAGACTGTAATAGGATTGTGTAGGGCCAACTTTCTATTTTAGACACTTAAACCACCACGGTCAGGTGGTGGGGCAAGGCTCTGGGACACAAATTCAGAATTAATTTTGCATAAATGGGGCTTTCTGCTAACGCTTGGAAGATTTTAAATGAAAGCTTGGCGATAGGGTGCTTGAGCTTCCATGTCAAATGTAAGTTAGTTCCTGCCTAATCCTCCTTTGCCTGAGTATCGTGTCAGAGACATGCTCTCTCATTTATCTATTTTTACTGAAGTCACTCCCCATTTGCAGCGGTCCGGTCTCAAGGGTCGGGCCGCAGTTTGGAAGATGTGTCGGATAGGCCGAACGTCACATTCTTACAGCCGGTTATTTGGCGCCATAAGTTTAAAGGAGGATTCGGCTATGCTTGTTCTATCGAAAGAGTTGTGGTGTGTTGTTAGTTGTTTTAGTTTGGTAGGGTTGGTTTTTGTTTTTTTTTTATTGTTTCGTGGCTCACTGGTGGAAAATAGCGCCACTGAAGTTGCAATAGCAATCCCGGTATTTCAGCTGCCTGAAGATTCTTGCTTGGAATTGACACTTCTGCCACGCCTATGAGCCAGAGATTGCTGCTTGTGCTGAATTTTTTAGATTTCCATTCAAGTCCTTTCGTTTTCTTCCTGCAGAGATCTGCATTGGTTTGATTATTCGTGTCTGATTGCGTCTTACCACTTCAATTACGTGCATTCGCTCGTATCGTTTTCACCTCGCACTGAAGTGCGCTCTTACATGGGGAAGTTAAGGGTATAATTAGTCTTAGTAGCAGCATTAATATTGAAATTGTGTCTGTCTGTATGTGAACGGATAATATTTTTAGATGTGTGTGGCAAATTTGATGTCTGAGAAGTCTTTGAGAGGCTGCGATGGATTGTATTTGAGCGTTCAAGTACGAGCCTAGAAAAATCCCTAGTCTTTTGAAACAAATCTTCTCTTTCTTTCCTACCTGCTGGTAGGCGCTTTCCTCTTGTAGTTAGGGGTGGGTTTATTAATACGGCCTAACGATATTTGTTGCTCATCCCAAATTCAGTGGAATGCGAAAGGCAAGTTTCCCCCCTCCGATACGTGATGTATTTTAGCGTTATATGTAGTGCTCCTAAATGATACACTTTCTGTAGCCTGTTGAAAGTGCAACTGCCCTGTACTGGAAATAACGTGTGCTAAGCCCTTTATACCAATCTGCAAGCCACTTTTCTCATTTCCCTTCTTTGGGCTAGAAATGAAGTAATTTTTGTGAACCAATTTATAGACCGTGAAAATGAAGCGAGGCTTATCTTGCACCTCCCGTGCTTTCCCTTACCAGCTGGGCGAGGTAAGGCACCCTTTCTTTGCATTACAAAATGCGGTTTGGAAGGGGCGACGTTACATATCCGATGGGGTGTCGTCTGATGCTGTGGCTCTGGCAAGCAGGGGTGAGATCTATCTGTCCTTCTGGAGGTGAAAAGCAGCCGAGGCGGGAGGCATGAGCAATCCTCTCGGTCGAGCGAGGAATGCCTTGCCGTGTCCTGTTGTGGTGGAGGAGTCCTGACTGCAGGATTTCCCTGCCCGTTCCTGTGCAGCTTACCAAAGGGCTTGTCCCCCTTTCACCCGGGCTGGTGCACGTGCCTTCCTGTGGACTGCTGGGGACACCTCTGTTGGCCCCAGCCAGGTCGGAGGGTGACAGAGGAGGAAGCAGGGTGCCACTGAGTGTGGCTGGCTGTTGGGAGAGGTGGGCTGAATTCCGCCCCGCCTGGCCCGGCCAGCCCGGGTAGCATCCCTTCCACCTGCCTGCCGGGTCCGTGCTCCGAGTCCAGCCAAGACTTGCGACTTTCCAGGGGAGAAAGCTGAGCGCAGTTTGACTCGCGATTTTTGTTTTATTACCGTCATGTTATTTTACTGCCTTTAGAAGAGGCTGGGTGGAGGTGGGAAGGGGAACATCCCCCCACCCCACTCCCCGTCTGCCCTCAGGGACACAGTCAGTGCCCGTGATTGGATTTCCCGAGTCTCTGCTTGTGCGTCTGTGTGAGCGTTTCCCTTTGGGTGGTGGTTTCCCCTCTGCTTTGCCTCCTGCTCGCAGAGGAGCCGGAGGAGAGGGCGGCGTGATTGGCTGCTGATGACACAGATCGGCCCCAGCGCCGGGGCTCACTCACGCTCGCTCGCACACACCCCACAAAAACTCACCCGGGCTGTGCCGGCACCAGTCAGAGCTGGGAGCGAGCATCCGGCTGCGCGGAGAGCGGCAACACCTTCACCTCTCGCCCAAAAAAACAACCCGCGCAGCAGGGGGATAACCACCTTCATTGCCAGCACCGGGAAGGACGGGCGCTTTATACCGGGGCGCCTTCCACCACTACACTTTTTTTTTTTCCTTTCTTACCTGTTTTGTGTCGTGTCGTGTCCTTCCCCCCCGCCCTCAAAAAAAAAAAAAAAAAGGAAACCCTGTCGCCGCCGGGAGCTGCATCTGGCCGAAGCAAACTTTGCTGGGTGTCTCGGTCTCGCCTGTCTGCCTGCCTTCCAAGGGCGAGGGGACTCCGGAGCCCGCCCGGCCGGGTCGGAGGGGGGAGGATGGCTGCTAGTCGCTGGGTTCTGTGCCTGTGCCTGGGCTGGGGCTGCCTGTGCCTGGTGCTGGGCGACGTGCTGAAGGCTCGCTGGGTCGGGCTGCGGCGGCAAGCTGTCCCCGGAGG
>JANHFX010014303.1:0-16425 GCA_027560015.1 Chloroceryle amazona | reverse complement strand
GCCTGCGCACAGTCGTGTCCCTGTTCCCCCGACCCGGCAGAGGGGCTCCAAGGCTCGTGCGGCGCAGGCACCCCCAGCCACGTGCGGTCACCCCGTGTCCCCAGCACCGTGTCCCCAGCCATCTGCACCCACCTGCCCAGGGCCTGCTCCACCCCAGCCACACGCACTGCAGGAGCTCTGCAGCAGCTGGGGGGGAAGCTCTGACGCTCCCCGCCCGTACATCACTCTCTGCCACCACTGCCTCCAGACACCCCCAAAAAGCCGCCCCCCAACTCTCCGGTTCCCGGCGGTGCTGGCACAGCCCCGGGATGAGGCCAGCACCCCTCCCCCCATGCTGCTGCCTCTGCATTCATATCACCCCGAGGTGAAGCAACCTCCCCTGGGGGACTGGGTTGGCTCCTGGGGTCCCACGTGGCAAGGGGGACAACACGTACCACAGGCAGGTTACCCGGAGCACCTGACACCCGGAGTCCCGCTGCCACAAGGAAACACCACAGGCTGTGGGGTTTGCATGTTTTAATGATGGTTTAGGAGAGATGTGGAAAGAATAGCCAGAGATCCACAAGCTCAGGCACCCCCCAGCCCCACACGCACATGCTGACATGCGAGCAGCTGGGGACACACTGGAGCCCAGCAGCTTGGCAGTGCCACGTACACCCCATCCTCTGAACACCAGGCATTTTTAAGGGCTGCCACAGTGGACATTGGCAATGAGACATGACTATGAACCTATGTACGGCACAGTACTGCCCTCCTTGGGGAGAGCTGCATGTAGAGAACAAGAAATGCTGGGAGCAGGGACATGCAAGCAGTGTTGAAGGGCGCTAGTTGCAGCAGGGCTGGGAAGCTGGGCCACCTAGGTGAAGTGACTTTTGAGCCTTTCTTATGACTTCTCTGCTGTTTTCCATGGGCTGTGACTGGCCCCTGGATTTCAGCAGGAGCGCAATAGCTCTTGCATGGTAATCATGACTAACCTGGTATGAGACAAGCCTCATGGGAGTCACCTGAAACCCAGAGTCCAGCAGGACCAGACCCTGCTGGAAAATGCAGCCAGAGCACAAGCACCAGGGCCTGAAATCTTTCATGGCTGCCATGAACAGATACAACTAAGACTAAAGACGTTCTGAAAGACAGTAGGTGTCTTCTGGAAACCCAGCACCTTCCTTTGTGAAAGCTCAGGAAAGAGAGTAAGTCACTCTCTGTTGACCTTTTAGCCGAAATAATCTAGAAAGCATTTATTATTGTGTATTCCTAAAAAAAAAAAAAAAAAAAAAAAAAAATAGGCTCAGAAGAGCTTGTGAGGATCACTTGCAAGGTGTAGCCACTGCTGCAATGCTCAGGCCTCAGCCATACACACGTCCTTTACCCCACCTCGTAGCTAGCATTTTGGACAAGGCCTTAGGCACTGTGCTCTCTGCCCTTTATCGAAATTTACCTGCTGTGCTTTACCTTTGGGAACACTTTGAAAGCAGGTGGTAAATACACGTGATACCTGCTCTTTTTTCTCCAAAGGCTGTTGCTTATTTCTGAAAAAAATCAGCAAACAAGGAAATGAGTAAAGCACGCCGGAATTACCCCAGAAATTGAGCATTTCTCATTTCATTATGATGGGGAAAATATTCTCACTTCATGCTCTGCTCTTTTCTGCCCTTGAGCATACAAGAGCCCAATGTCTCCTGTTGCCACCAACACGTTCTGGGGCAGGGTGATTGGTATTAGTTCTTGCTGGACAAAAAGGTGTCATTTTTAAGCTCAGGGCTAGCTAACACAAAAATCAATGGAGACTTGGTGAACTTTGCTAGTGGAGTAACAACTATTACAGCCTGCATTTTACCCTGGAGTGTTATCATTACACTTCACCTGGCCTGCAGGGAAATTTTGATGCCTATGTGCTATCAAAAGGTTAAAAAACTCAAACAGTCCTTCCCCTACATCCCTCTCCCAGCTTATCACCCATATTCCCCTCTCACAAACTGACCTATTCATGGTCCCTCTTCTGAATACCCACAAGGCTCATATCCAGAGACCAGACCTGGCACTTGGGGTCTCACTGGAAAAGAAGCCACCTGCCAGCACCTGCAGCGCAGGGCAGCAAAGCTGCAACCCTGTTTTCACACAGCTCCTGCTCCCTGTCACTTCTTAGTGTCCACCAGTGCATCTGCCACACCCCCTGCAGACGTGGATCTGCACCATGCTTCAGGGTTTTGACAACTTCAGAGGTGCTTGTGCAGCTCTTTGGGATGTGCCCTCTCTGCAATGCTTCTGCGGGCGTTTTGGTAGGCACTCTGTTCCCTCCTGGACTGAATGGCCCTATGTGAAATGGTGCCACTTGTGGATTCACAGTATGTTGCAACACGCGTCCACCCCTTGACAGCATGATCAAGATGCATCGCTCCAAGGAGACCTGGGCACTTCAGAAAGGTGCCAGGATCATCTGTTGGCACAAAAGCCTCTGAAATCTCCATGATGAGCAGAAATGAGTACGCCAGAGTGCTAAGATCGTCTGAGGGAGGTAGAAATCCCACTGCTTGATTCACTTCCCATTACACGCAGGCAGCCAGAAGCCTGTAACCTCCACAAGGTTTTCATTTGTTTTGGATAACAGAAACCAGTTTACTTTGGAGCCAACCATCTCTCCCTGCCAGAGACTGCAGAACATAGACTTGAACACCTCCCCCAAAGCCTGCTGCTGTTACAAGTGCCATTGTGTTCTGCAAAGAGCTCTATCTTAGGAGGGATGTGCTGGGCTCACACTGAAAATTCACAGGGTGGAAAATATGGGGTATTTTTGCAGGGTGGAAAATATGTCAGGTAATACTCAAAGTACACATTAGCTCTGAAATTCCGGGACCTCAGGGAATTTACCTGTCCCCCAAGAGAAACCTGCCTTCCCAGCTTTACGGCAAGCCTATAGAGAAGGAATTTCTCTCATGGTCGGCAAAACCTCATCCACCTTCCCCCTAGCTGGGACTGATCTGTGGACTGTGCTCAGGGCAACCAACTGCAGGATTTGTCAAATGAAGGAGAATAAAACTGACTGGATCAAACAGGATAAAAATCATTTGGCTTGAAAGGTTTCAGATTCAAGTCTCAAATGCATGAAGGCGAAAGCTGAGAGAAGAGCCTAAATTCACTGCAGTGTCTCAGAGGAAACCAGGATCGGCTTTCTGCTATTTGAAACACTCAGCACTAGAAAATTTAAAGCCTGCCAGTGAGTCCCAAGAGGCTCTCTGCCTCTTCTAAACAGAATCTAGTTGCATCAGACAGGGATGGACACTGATTCAAATCTCATTAGGAAAAGGGATAGCTATAAATAACCAAAATTGCCTTCCTTGATTGGGCTAATTCACCACCTGCACTTCAGCACCCTTTTGCCAGCCATTGTCTGGGTGTTAAGTCAACCAGCTTGGAAAATGACCTAAAGAAACTGGATTCTAGGTGTTCCTGGTTTTAGGTATCCTGGGATGCAAGAGAGTTTACTCCTTTCTATGTAATAGAGCAGGAACAAAGGAAAGGAGTCACCTATTTGGAGCTGAGCTAAGGCACTAATGATGCAGTAGGTGAGGAAAGGAGAAACACAAAGGTAGGAGGACAACTTCCCAGCCACGATGTCCTGGAGGATCACTGTACTCTTCACTCAATTCCTTTAAAAATCCTGATGTTATCTCTATAGAAAAGGAGGAGCTAATACAGTATTACAGTATCCCTGTTGGGGTTTCATTTTAAGGTTATTTTGTTGTTCTCCCAGAGAGATTTGTTTCAGATATCAAAGTCACACGAGCTGTTTCTAAAGAGGATTTTGGTGAATGCAGGCAGAATCGTCTGAGCAGCTCTGTCTCATTGCAGCTCTGTGTCGATGCCTGGTTTTGTTGTTTTTTTTTCCCCCACAGTTCTCCAGCAAATAAGAAGTCCGTCTCTATCACTTTTTGGCAGGATACCAAGAAAAGCCACCAAACTGTGCTAACCCGATGGTTGTAGTCTCTCAGTGCACAGCAGAAACATTCCTGTCATCATCACAGCTTGATAAAGATCGATGATGGCTGACTCATCTTCGGCGCAGTGTCAAGGGGGAAAACGCTAGAGATGGCTACATCCACAATTCCTTGGCAGAGTTCTGCATACAGCTTCCTAAGAGATTAGAGAGAATCATGCTCAGGCAGGACAAACAAGCAGGCTCCCAAACAATTTTTACATAGGCATGCATTTTCCCAGCAGGATCTACAAGAGTTTGCTCTCATTACAGGTAGCTGCAGAGTGGCGAACAGGAGGAGGGTGGCATCTCTACCATATCGTCCCTGCCTACCCCAACAATCGTTTTCTTTTTCAATGGTGCTCCCATTCCCAAAATTGCTCTCCAACAGATGGGACTGCAAAACCCACTGTCTAAGTTTACTGTCAGACAGGCTCCTGAGCAGTCTCCACACCCTCAGGCCCCAGACTTGAGTTACTACAAGATGAATGGGGACAGACAAAAACCAAGTGCACCCTGTACCAGCTCTTTCAACTCAGGGAGTCGTGATTATCACGCCAGAGCCCCTTCATGTGGGGATGACCCCCAGAAGGACTGCTCTGATGCATTCACAGATTGATGAAACGCTGCACTGGGGTGTAGCTGTGCACATGAGCTCATGATCATGCACATTATTTCACTGGACCCACACAGGAAGCGTGGGATGCATTTCACCATGGCACAGCTCATGCAGAGCAGGATTAGGGAGAAGAGAGACAAGGTGTTTGAAAAATGAGTTAACAATAGCTTCACTTTCTACTGAAGGAAATACATGCCACAGCTGCTTTCAATGGCTTCCAAGTGCCCATAGGGGCACAAAGAAAACAGGGCATTGCTGCAACCCAAATCCACCCAGTGACAGTCAAATTCTAGCCAAGCAGCAACACAAGGAGGTGCAAGGCAGTACTGCACCATGGTGCACATGGTGAACAGAGCATACTAGACACAGAAAGCTGCCCTACCTCTGAAAAGGCTGATAAACAGGCTGTCTGGTAGGTTTGACTTGTATTTTTTTGTCTCCTGTTAGTGATGATCTAATCTAATTTAATCTACATATAATCTAATCAAATTCTAATGTAGCAATGTACAGCCTATCCTGTTTTGCTGGGCTTGTGCACAATACAGATGACCATTTAGCAAAGACTTCTTGTCTCCTGCGGTTGTCTCAATCACATAGTACAGCACTGCCTGCTGTGCCTATGCAGAGATGTTAATGGTCATGGCTGTTTGGCTGTCCCAGCCTCCCTGTGGCTGGTGGAGGCTTTGATCCGATGTCTGCAGCATGCACAGTGTGCTCTGGGGTCCTGCTGCCTGCAATTTCAGACACTCACTTCCAGCTGCTGTCCGTAACGCTACTCATTTATCACGTGCTCAGTTAAGGACTAGCCACCAGCAGCTCCACAAGAGAGACTAAGAAACCACCTGACCCCCAAAGCATTAATTCTGCAACATAACTTCAACCCAACAGTAAATAAAAAATGATCCAAGTTATATTCAAACCCATTTGTCCAAAACCTAAGGTTAGTGCCCCATCTCACATGGGAAAGAAGCTGGGAGACACCAAACACTGAGACAGGAGGAATGAACATAAATTAAGTTCAACTTAGAGCAGTGTTTGATAGGGGCTAACCTAGAAAAGTCCCCTGACATTTACTTCCAACTTTTTTGCTTGGAGATGGACCACAGCCAATGCTTTGGGTGAGGCATGCGAATGGTGGCATCACAAAGGTATTACAGAAACTGATTACTCACTGGGCACATGCTGGGGCCCCATTAACTTCTATCAGCCAGACCTTCAGCTCCTCATCCACCATGAAGTCAAAGCCAAAGAGCTGGAAGCTCTGGTAGTGAAGATGCTTTGTGCTGATTGCAGGCTCTATACACATAAGGCAGCTTCTGTGAAGAGAAAAACAGAAACCCAAGATTAAAAGCCCTTCAGACATGCCTGTTGCACTGCAGCTTGTAAGGGCTTGTGAATAGCACACTTAAGTGGAGGGGTCTCCTGTTGCCTTGGGACTCCCCCAGATTACAAGCTATATCCAACACGTCATAGTAATCAGGTCCCTGCAAGTGAGATTGTGAAACCATCAAAATACACATGGGGATGCTGCCGGAGTGAACACCCAAAGTGCTGGAGAGCAGCATCCTCCTTCACTACTGGATTAGGCAAGTTTTAAAACATGACATGCAATTAGAGCCTGGAGCAGCAGACAGAGCCACAGATGGCCACACCAGGTCCTCAAGGAACTGCCACTGAGAGCTCATATGCCTCCAAGTCCCTCAAAGATCACATCATGTCCTTTTGGTGTAACAGCAATGCAGTACTTGCTAAGTAAATTCCACTTTTAAAATCTCTCTCCAGGCACTTTCTGCACCCAGGAGATAGCTGGCTCCATGTGGACTGAGTAACAGGACCAATGCCAATGAGATGTGCTGCTGCTTGCTGATGGTGGGGGATGCAGTGAGTTCCCACGGACTTGAGTTCAGCTTCATTTCCCCTCTTACATCATATACCTTTTTTAATCTCAACATCTCCCAGGCTTGTTTTTTGACCTACCCTCTTCCCTTACCAAGTGATCTCACCCCATCCTCCTGCAGCTGGCAAAATGCAGACACACTGACATACACTTGAGAGAACAGCACCTATGGAGGTCCCTCTTCATTAAGCAATGACATCTGGGGTGTTTATGGCTTTATCTTAAAATTTATGCAATTGAAACCTTTATCTTGTTGGTCACTCTGCTTCCCCAGCTGTGTCCATACACACTCCCTGTCACTGAAGGGTTACGTTCCCCTGTGCTACAGGCAGCTGCCTACCTTATTATGTGTTTGATTTGCAGTAAGATGCTATTCTCAAGCGTTGTGTTCAGGGCATCCAGCAGATACTGGTTGAACTCTTCAAAGAACATTTCATTCCCTTCCTCATACCGTCCGTAGTTTTTGGAATATTCCTTCTGAATGCAGTGATTGGTCAAGTGGCAAGTTTTGTCCTGGAAATTAGCACTGTTATATGGTTCGGAAGAGGTCCGCAGGACACCCTCTCTGTAGAGGTAGATATTATACTGATGATCTACGAGAACCCAGCTCCTAGTGGGTGAGAGAACAAACTCTAGTCTCAGTGGCTTAAAAAGAAACAGCATGAAAATGAAAACCAGTATTACAAAAGCAGAAAAGGTTACCTAATATCAAACTTGCGATGCCCTGGCTCTAAAAGCAGAGGATTCTCCAGGTATTTCTGAATCACATGCACTTGTCCTTGCTCATCGATGAAGTCCAGGAGCTCTGCAGCCTCTGAAGAAATCAGGATCCCTTCTCCTGGCACAGAAAGAAGACGACAAAATTAGGTAGAGAATCTTCCTACCTTTGCTGGAGCTTTTTCAGCGCCCAAGTGGACCACTGCTCATTTGCCCAAAAAGCCAAATGACATGCAAGAACTCATGGCTCCAGGGCTGGTTGGTGCCCAAGTGATATTACATTCACTCAGTGTCAATGAACCTGCAGAGGGATATCTCCCTCTTACCATGCCATGGGGCATTTGGCTCCCCAGTAACCTGAGCTAATGCAAATGGGAACCAAGGGTACCCAGATGGTATGGCCTGCTCCACAAGGGGGTGGCTATCTGGGTTCGAGGGGATGCACTGCAGACAAGGACCCTGGAGTTAACTGCT
This sequence comes from Chloroceryle amazona, assembly GCA_027560015.1. Classification (NCBI taxonomy): domain Eukaryota; kingdom Metazoa; phylum Chordata; class Aves; order Coraciiformes; family Cerylidae; genus Chloroceryle; species Chloroceryle amazona. The sequence goes on along the minus strand of JANHFX010014303.1, from coordinate 8,748 downwards.
TAGTTGGGGGATTTTCTTTCCTTTTTTTTTTTTTTTTTTCCCCGATGGGCTTGGTAGGGTGGTGGGAAAACATGGTGGATGGGCTGAATTTTTTGTTTTACCCTTTTTTTCAGCAGTTTGGAGAACAGGAATTTTGGTAGTTTGAGAGATTTTTTTTGGTTTTTTTTTGTTGTTTTGTTTTGTTTTTTAAAAAAACTTATTTGGGGAGGGTGATTTGTCATCTTTTATCCTAGACTCACACTCTCAGACCTTCTGTTGCCCTGCTCACTGAGTTCATTTAAGTTACTCTTAAAATCATTGCTGAATTAAGAAAGGAACTGTTTCAAAATGTTCATCCATGTAGTCAGCATTTTCCCCTGCTGCGGAAGCTCTTCATTAAAGAAATTAGATGTACCATTTAAATACTGCCACATTTTGGCTGAAGCTGTCATTGTTCATTTCTTACAAGAGTGCAGACATGAAACCACTGTAGCAAGAGGAGAGAACATATCCCTATTGGAATTTGATAAAGGGATGGCACGGTGCCACATGAGGGATAAACCAGCTCACATAAAATTACCTAACTCTTCTCTGGTGCTATGTCCAGTCTTCAGGAACTTAGCTTTTTGGACTAAGCTGATGAGTTAGTGTTAAAAGTTGTGCTGTGTATCTTGGATGAAATGGTGTGTGGAAAAAAACAAACCACTCTTTGGGGGCCATCAGGGGAAGAACACAGGCCTGGAGCACAGGCAGGGTTTGACTGGATCATCCTATGGAAAATGCTCCTAGCTGTGACTTTTGAAGGTCACCACTGACACAGCCCTGCAGGTACTTTCACTGCTCTACACTTTGCATATTTGTAAGTCACAGCTTCCCAGACTTACTGATCCCCTACACATTCTAGTGTCCTCCACCAAAAGGAAGTCCTTTCATCCAAGTAGCTTTGTCACCCATGTTTTGTACGGGGCAAAATTGTTAGTCCCCCAATCACAGCAGAGACAAGCAGAAACTTGCATTGGTACAATCACAGGCCATGCAGTGGAGGAAGGAGGGAAATAACATCTCTGCAAGCCAGTATAGTCCCTGCACTGGGAAGATCAGCAGGCACCCATTCTGCACTGGACAGATGGTGAATCAAAGGGGAGGTCAGCTGTGCACTGTGTCAGCAACCCACGGCGGCAAGCAAAGCAGCTTATGTGGGGCAGCTGTTCCTTCCTTCAAAGAAAACGTCAAAACCTCTAGCCACAGTTGAAACATCTCTCAATTTTTAAGTCAGGATATAATAAACCTTTAATTTTCCTTTTGGACAACTAAAGGACAACTAAGCTTCCACTAGAGCTGTACTGAGTCAGGGACTGTGCCTGAACTGGATCTGCTGTTGCAATTAATGTTGACAAGCTTCTTCACCAGAAGTAATCTCCAGACATTTAAAACTTCCCTCTGGATTAATATAAGTCTCTGCTTTCCACTTCAATTCCCAGCTTGAGTTCTGCAGCACACTGATGAAAATGAAAGGTTACTCTGTTTTTATGCAGAAAAGATGGGATCACACTTGAATAACATATGTGGAGAGTTTAAACCCCCCCCTCCTGCAGCAAACCACATCAATGGCCTTCTCAGCTGATCAGACTGATTCTCTGCCAGATAATTACACCACACAGAAATAAATTCCCTCACTGGCTTAACAAAAGAACTCATCTCTCCTTCTTCCTTGATGAAAATAAGCATACTTTTCTACAGCTAGAAGAAAAAAAAATGTTAAGGAAGTCATCATGAAGGACAGTTTTCTCATGCCATCTCTCTGCTGCCACCTCGGGCTTTCATGTTCTCTACTGAATTTTGTAAGACCGTATCAAAAGAGACTCCGCAAATACAAGTAACACACATGGGCTTGTTCCCTTTGAAAAGACTGAGTCCTGCCTCAGGCTGGGCTCTGCAGCCTGAGGTCTGCACAAATGGTGTGGCAAGGCAAGTTTCAATAAAACCATTCTGATGATGTGTCCACGATACTGCCGTAACTGACAGAGAGCATACAGTCACCAAAGCATTAAATCTATAGCTGCATCTCATTACCTCCTCTAATAGCTTGTTATTTCTGTAGAGTGAGCTACGCAATGACCCTGGATCAAGAAAGGACATGTTGTCACTTGGGTATCTATTGCTTTACTCTAATTAAAGGGACATACAGACACTGCATTACTTGTCTTTGCTCTGGTACCTTCCCTCAAGGCCTAGGGGCAATTTTGATGTACTGAGCTTGTGGCTGCTCAGCCCACCTCTCAGTGTGACCACTAGTAGACCACTGGCACCAGGTATCTGGGTTCACTTGAAAGACAAGCAGCAGCATTTCCACCCAAGTGAAATGAAGCTTAGTTGCAGCAAGGAGAGACGGGCTCCTTGCTCTTGAAGGCTGCTGTCCTGCCTGCTGCCCTCCTCCCCATATCCTGGTCTGCTCCCTGCTATTTTCTGCTCTCCACATTCCCCTCGCCTGCTGCCTGCTCCCTGCATCAAACTTTCCTATATTCTGAGGCATATGTGTAGAAAAGTGGACTTTCTTTCACTGCCATTCATATCCTAGGTAGCATGTGTATGTTACAAAGCTTGTCAGGAGCCCCATGCCATGAAGCAGGCAAAGGAGAGCCCTAAGCTGGCTTGACTGGCATGGAGTTCATAGGTGAAGGCCTTCATAGACAGGCTAGACATCAGCTGGGCTCAGGCAAACTCTTTACAATCAAGTAAAGAGTAAGGAATAAGAAGGTGGCTCATTTTGCTGAAGAATGAACCTTTGGCACCAGCTGAGGATTTGGCGATCCACACGTTGCCTTCTTTGCCTTCCTGCCGCCTGTTGTAAGCTGCTAAGAAGACTTCCCGCTCATCTGTCCTTGTGTTGTTTATGAGATGGCGAATTCCGTTCTGTGCTGGAGCCACGGGGGTCTTCAAGTTTGTTGGGTAAATCACATATGACTCGGGGAACCACGTGCAGGACTCTGATAGTTCAGGGCTTGTCTTGATTAGCCTAAGTGAAGAGAGACAGGCTGTTAATCTCTGGAGTGTCCCCACTTGCATAAACATAATTTAGAAAGTAAAGATCATCATGAACCTGTCTCTTTCACTCGGTGATGAACAGCAGCTTACAGATAGTCTGTGCTAAACTATTATATTTATTTTGGACTCTTGAAATTAGAGTTTTCCTGATGATATCATGACAACCCCAACCTGAAACCAAGCACTGCTCTTTGAACCAGACCTGTACACTTTAATTTTGTAGATACTACGGACATCATGAAACGATGAAGTTTCCATGTACCTAGAGCTAGTGTTGCTTCCCTGCATCATCTCTGTACAAGGGAACTGAGGAGGTTTGCCAACAGAGAACAGGGCAGGAAGATGTTGTGATCACAACAGGCAAAAGGGAAGTCAGAGCAGCAATGCTGTCTGTGGTGGTGCTTCTCTCTTGATCATGTCCCCACTGAGATCTGATCAGGTGTCCCAGCTGTGGATGAAAACCACCAGGAACCCACAGAAAGCAAGGACACAGCTACATGTTTCATGTTTTAAAGCATCTGGGATGCCCCTTGCATCATGCAGTCTCTGATCTCTCCCACCAGTAATGTCTAAGGGTGCCAGCAAACTCCTGTTAGAGGATTCCAGACCTGTTCTCTTTCAGAGTCAAGGGAGCTACTTGCTTCTCTGAATGCTCACTCTGTGCTTTGCTTAAAGCCAAAAGCAAATCTCATGACTTGCTGACTACTCTCTCTGTGCTTTTGTGCCTCCCTGTTGAAATGGCAGTCAGTCAGTGACAACCTGGAAGCCCTGAGGAATGTCTGCGGTCCCTTGGGTTCATAAGTAGACTGATGCATGGTTGACCCCAGAGTTAGAAAGGTCAGCCAAGATTCAGGAGAAAAAACAGATGTACAAGCACTTTCAGCACTTCCTGTAGACCATGGGCCACAGAAAAATCCAACTGGAGAGCACTATGAGTGCTTGTTTAAAAAAATATTCTGCTAGTTCCCAACAAACACCATCACCACTGCAACTGGGACCAGGTTCTTTGCAGGGGAAGGAGAAGCGGCCTCGGATCAGCACACACAGTCTGCAGGACTGCATCAGCAAGAGGAGTCACAAACACTGAAGTGGAATCAAATGCTTAAAGATGACCAAGAGCTCTGATATGAAGATGCCCTAATGGCTACAGAGTTTGCACAGGGACAAGGATTATCTACAATGAAAGTTCAGCCACATTTCCCCAGGAGACCCTGGCATGACTGGTCATGCAGAAATAAATCACACAGCTCTTCCTGAAGATGTCTCCATGCATTTGTTTGACCAATAGATCTGATTAGCTAAAGGCATATTAGTGTCTCATCTCTGTATGAAACAGAATAAAAGGAGTAGGTTTTAATTAGATGCCTACAACAAAAAAGAGCACATATATTTGTTTTTTTTTTTTTCCTTTTGATTTGGCTCTAATCTGATTCAATACACTCTATGGTTTCAAGCAGATGTAATTCAGTGGAAATGGCATCTCCCCTGAAGTTACAAAGAGGTCTTTGTGCACACAGATAGCTCCAGAGAACAGCACAAGGGTCTGAAGACAGCACATGCTAGGACACTCCCACGGCAGCTGTTCTGTGAAATACCCTCCAAACAGGTTCAATGCTCAAAAACTGTTAGAAGAAAAATTTCTGCCAATACCACGTAACATGTCAGTGAACTTCTTACTTCACCAGAGATGCTTTGCGGCACAGTTTGTCTGCTCCCCTGTAATAATTCACCAGCTGCACAAGTCCAGGTTCGTGGCCTAAAAAGGGGAAATGAAGAGATCAGACAAAACTTGTCAATTAAGGAAGGAAAAAACATCTGCTTGGTGCAAAGGACCCGTGCAGTAGGGAAGGGAAAGGAGGCTGTTTCCTTGCCCTATAATCACAGAAACAGGCTCTAAGCTGGTACTGACTGCTGTGGTTTCTTTCTTTTAGTTATGAAAAGCATGCATTTAACTCAAGTATGTTTTGAAATGGACACTTCCATTTTCCATAGGAAAATAATAATTTCCTAATTCACACTGGGAACTGGCAGTGCCACACAAAAATGTTCCTCATTTTCTGGTGGCAATTTTTGAAAGCCAAGATTTCAGTTACTTTTAATTGCAGTACGAGGATGCAGGGAAGCACACCATGACACAAAGATCACAGGTTAGGAAAGGGCATTGTTTCTTTGTCATGTGCAGCAGGACTCCCTGTTGGGCCTGATATCACAAAACACTGGGAAATGTTAAAAGATTTGGAGTCTTGCTTCCCTCTGGCAGTCTTCAGCAAGGCCCCTCAGACAGCTCGGGTGGGAAGGGACCTCTGGGGGAGGGAGGGGTGTCTGCTGCAACCTCTTGTTCAGTCAAATTCTGAGTAGCACCAAGGATAAATATCCTACTGCTTCTATAGGTCCTTGTCCCAATGCTCGTCTGCCATCATGTGTCCCCCTGACTGTTCTGATGTCCTCTGCTGGAGTCACTCCAGAGTGTCTATGTCTATGCTTTGGAAAGTCGCAAACTGGCCCCAGTATTCATCTGTGGCCACCTAAGTGTCAGATAGATGGGTACCTCCTTACCAATACTGGACTTGACACCATAGCCTGCTTTCCTTCACCTTCTTACACTACACAAACACGACCTCAGCTGGAATGACCCTGAGGGGACAAGATGGCAGCAGTTGTCCGAAGGGTAACGTAAATCGGGACACCACCACACAGCCTCTCATGCTTACCAGTGCAGTTGAAAATGGATGCACAAGAGGTGAGTGACGCCTGAGGCAATACCCATGTCACAAGAAACAACAACTGACAAGAACATTGATAGGGAAAACATGATGGAAAACTGCTCTGGTTTGAAAATGACCTAGGACCAGGGGGATCCCTCCAAACATGGCAGTTACTTCCATCTTCACCTTCTCTTTAAAAAAAAATACTTGTGAGAGTGATTTAGACTCTGAAAAAGGATTCAGAATTTCAGTCATTTAGGAAAACAGGCCCGGAGCAAACACTACCTTAAAGATCAGGCAGCTGTGAGATCACAGAGAGTGAATCTCTGTTTTGACCCCAAAGTCACGGCCCTGACCTGGGTCACTATTTTATTCACAAATCTTTAAATACAAGATAGCTGAAAAACATGTTGGACAAAATGTGTAACTTCAGGCACTTCAGTGTGTGGACAGCACTGCCAGGCATTAACTTACTGAAGGGAAAAAAAAAAAAAAAGAAGTCTATTTTCCTTCTGTTTCCATTTTATCAATTTTGCTTGGTTCCTGGGAGGAACTGAGGTCCAGAAGGGGATACCACCATGCTGGGTGGGCTCTGCACCACAGTGGTCAGTCCACCTTGTCACCAGTGATGGAGGAATGGGGCTGTTGAAAGGAGGACAGAAGTGGCTGAAATCTGCCTTGAAACCACTGCTGTTGGGTAACTGACCCACTGGGAGGCACATCCTCATTGGCTTCCTGAGCATCTCCATGGAGCAGTGGGCTGCGATATGGAATCTGCTGGTCAACAAAGAAGGACCACAAAGCAGAAAGGGGAACTGGTTCCTAGGCACGTTGTGAGGTCTGCACAATACACTTCGGAGGATTAAAAAGCTGCCAAGGCATTGAGCAAACTGACAATTCTCCCATGGCCAATGGGCTGTAGTCCAGCATCCTCAGCTCCATGAGGCCTCTGCAGCCTCTTTCTCCTTTCTCTCCTCTTAGCAAAAACTGCTTTTCCATTAGATACAGACTTCAATGCGGACACCAACAGCTTAAGCGCAGGATCCCTCAGGAATAAGGATATCAGTGAGAACAACAGAAGTCCCTGCAGCTGGACAGAAGCAGCACTGCATGCTGAGAGTCCCTGCTTCTACCCCTCTTCCATATCAAATGATCTAGCTTAGCCCCCTGAGGAAAGCAAATCCCTACATTCCCCAAATTAATGTCTGCATCCAGTGAGTCGAGCCTTTAGGGAAACCAAAGCAAGCCAGCTTTGATGCAAGAGTTGCTCAGGAGGACAGCTTTAGGAAGATGTACCAGAGAAGATACAGCTTTTTGGAAGATGTACTAAGATAACCATGTTATTTTTGGTCTGCATCTACTGATTTCAGGCAACCAGTTCCTGCTATGGGAAGATGGGTTAGAGAAACCAGTGCCAAACATGGTTCCTCTCCACAGGTTATAGATGTGTCTTGGCTGTGAGAAACTTCGCGAACTTTTGGGCACCCCACAACAACATATACTGAAGAGCTTGCTGGATCACTTCCATCATCCCAGGGCTCTTTTTGAGGATGGAAGTGGTTAGTAAGAGATGGCCACAAGCCCACCATGGCTGGACATGCTGTGCAAGCCCACTCAATGTCAAAGAAGGGTGCTCATTGTGCAGTGAAGCCCAATGCTCACAGGCCTTACCATCTGGGAACATTAAAGCACATGTCTGCTTGCTGTGCCTGGCTACAGCCTGTGCGAGCATCCTCACTACTTAAGCCTCTCATGATGTCTCCCTGCTCACTGCAGACACCCAGATGCAGGGAGGTGACCAGATGGCATTGCCATGTGGTGGGGACTTTCCACTCACAAACCATGTGGAGACAAGGGAAGAGGTGCTGCAGCTGGTGACTTACAAATCTGAAAAGCAGTTGCCGCTGGGGCTCAATTTCAACAAAGGGGCTGCAAAAGCTGTCCTTCCCCAGAGCTGCTGGAGCAAGATGGCTCCATTTCTTCAGCCAGAAACAGTGCTGTAAAATCACCCCAGGAAGGAAAAAGCCAGGGCCAGGGACAGGGAGGAGGCCAGGAGGGTCCTGCCAGCCACAGGATGCAGATATGGAAGACCATGGGAGGGAAACACTGCTCTGCTGGAGTTTGCAGTGTCCTCATCCCAAACCTTCTCATGACAAGAGCCAGCCAAGCAGCTGGCACCATGAACTGGCTGGCATCTGCCAGCCTTGCAGCTCCTGCCGGCTCACCCTCAGCCACAGGCAATGACACTGCATCTCTGTTCCCTGACGCACCCTACAGCACTGCCAGTGCCTGCCTTGGCTCTCCACTCTTGGGAACTCTTGGGCTCTCCCCACCCATCAGAGCAGAAGGCCGGGGTGGCTGTGCTGACAGCATTGCCGGCCATGCGACAGGCAGCATGCACAGCACACAGAGGACAAGTCTGCACAGGGAAGTTCCCACGGTCCTGCATGTTGGCAGTGAGATGGGGAGGGTCACACTGCAGAGGAAAAGGTGTGGGGGGGTCCTGACCCTACACACACGTAGCCTCTGAAATAACCCTAACTCTGCTCTGAGCAGGGGCTAGATGTGCTCTCACTCCCACCAAACCCCTGCACATCCCCACCAGCCTCAGCTCCGAGGCGATGGTTTGAGCTTGCCTGTCTCAGATCTGTTCTCTCACCTGTCCCAAGCTGTAGAAGCACGACACCCTCATAACACGTAAGCTCAGCATCGCAACGTTCCTGCCCTGAGTCAGGCAGGGACAATCCCACTGTCACCACCACACTCCCCACGAAGCTACACAAAGCCCCCTGCAATGGTGAAAACGGCCCCAAGCATGCTGCTGCAGGACACTGCAGGCAGGCCGGGAGCCAGGGGCTGCACCCATGGGAGCTGGGACCCTGAAGGTCTGCAACAGGCAAAGAGGAGGTCCTCGGGTGCCCTCCGCCCCACTCTGCCGCAGCACAGACCCCCAGCTGGGCTGTTTCGGGCGGCACCGGTGACTCCCTGCCCCGGGAGCTTGGAAGGGGGAGCCTTTCAC
>JANHFX010014301.1:0-12421 GCA_027560015.1 Chloroceryle amazona | reverse complement strand
CTGATGCTCCCAAGCCTTAAGGTCTGCATATGAGAGCCCCTCCGTGGTGCATGCTTTCAGCTTGTAGTCAACAACCGAAATTTGGCAAAGGAAAGTAAAAGTTGAAAGGGGAACTGGTGTTTGAGAAAAGCTTCTTGATTTTTAAATATAAATGTTTTAAAGGTTTTCTTGCTTTCCACATCAGGGAGTCTGAAATATTTATAGATAGAAACTTCTGCATGGAACATACACTTCTGAAGACCTGAGACCAACAATTTGTCTCTCAGTCACTGGAAGCTAATTCACCTTTCTAAGTGAAATAATTTTTGGTTTTAATTCAGCAAGTGCATCTCAGACCTGAGAGATGACAACCTGTAACAATCCCACTGGAGAAAGCAGGAGGAAAGAAGACCGACTGTGAAGTCAGACTCACAAGGATTCATAGCAGTGACTATTAACTGCACATGCTGCTTCTGAACCTGCAGCAAATACAATATTTGAATTTAAGAAACCAATCAGCACAAAATGCCTAAGACAGTAAAATGCCATTATACCTCCTGAGATCAACAGGTTTCAGCTAAGATCCTAAACTTAAAGGGTTGTTTCATCAAAAGGCACGCGAGTCCATTAATCACTATCTGCTTCTTTTACATGAGTACCTGGCAGGGCTCCATTCTTGCTTTGAGGTTTTATTTTTTCCTCCAGCTGCCCTCTTGTGTCTGCACACAGGCTTACAGGGAAACTCCAGCCCCTACCAGAGAGCAGGACCCAGCAGGCCCTGAGAAAGACAAATTGTAGCCATCACACTCTTCTCAACTTCTTTATGACAAACAGCGCTGCACCGTCCTTCTCTCGGATCCTGCAACAAATTCTGCCAACTGCATGTTTCTTCGCAAGATCCATCAGCTGAAGTCACGAAATATGGTGGGTTTCAAGATCATGTATGTACTTAAAGGTGGACAACAGACATTTTGCATAGAGTAAACACGACGCAGAAACGCTGCAGTGTCCACCTTCCCATTTTATTTGTAATCCTCAGAATGAGCCAGTGGAAGGTCAGATTCACCTCCAGACTTAGTTAATGAATGTAAAAGAAATATCAGAAGTCAGATCACACTCGGCCTGACCCTGCAATTGGACTCACTTAAATGAGAGCTGCAGGACACAGTGAGCAGTATTATCCAATCCAACTCTTACATGCTTAGGACTTTGCAAAATGTTGGATTAACACATCTATAAGTTGTTAAATCACAACTCTTTTAGCTGGGGGGGGGGTGGGGGGGGGAATAAATCAATCTCTCAGAGCAACATACTCGGTCCTACTAGCATTTCCAGCAAGACTGTGGAACACCTACTCGCTCTGAGCCAAGAACACCAGGTGCTGTGTTAAATGGGAGAGGGTGGGGATGAGGGCAGGACAGTGCCTCAAGCCTAGCTAGTCCCTCTCAACCCAAGCGGGAGACCACTCCCAACTCCAGATTTCTTACCCAATTGCCACAAAACATTCAACAATATAGACTATGCATAAAGGTATCTGCTAACAGAGAGACCTCTCCCTGCCCAGAAGCGTTATACTCTGCCTAGCAGAGTACTTCTGTGTGCAGGAAAAGCTCCAGGTGCTCAGGTGTGGAGACAGCAGGTCTGGTTCATACACCATCTTCGCTGATGGAGGTGGGCTTGCAGCACAGCAATTAGTGACAACTCAGGCGAGTCTGAAGTCCTGCCTGTGGAATCATCAGGCAAATGAGAGAGGGACTGCATATAAAAATGAATTCATTCTTTGCCCTTTCCTCACAAGAGAACACCACCATGTAACAAGGAGGAAGGGGCATTAATTATGCCTAGGAGTGGTTAAAAATAGAGATATCCTCAACTGTTGCTGTTTCTAGAGCAGGGATAAGATATCTGAGCATCCTAGAGTCCAAGAGGTGTGGGAAGATGATGGTTTGAGTCAGTTTTGTGTAAGGCCTTGAGAAGTTGGTGTGTTTCTGCTGCCTTGTCAGTTCCTAGCCTTTTATAACGGCAATAGGTCTCAGTTTAATGGCTTTCTTACTGATGCCAGCTGCGTGACAGGTGTTAACCACATCTGTCACATTCTTGTAAGACTCCGGTGCCTGGGAGGGGAGGAAAGAGAGAGAAGAGAGAGAAAAAAAAAAAAAAAAAAAAAAGAGAGAAAGAAAACTATAAACAACCCAAAGTCACAGGAAGTTAAATGTAGGCTTTTCATATCCCCCCTTAGCAAAAAACAAAACAGTATGAATTGAGGGTGTAGAAGCAGGTGAACATATTGAGCATTGGGCCACCTTATGTATTTAAGAAATCTGAGACACTTAGCTTTCCAAATAACCTTTCACCATATTTCAGATAAAATGCTATGTATTTTGGTTCAGTTTTACCTGTATTCTCAGATAATCAAGTCTACCAGAATGTGAGAATGTCAAGACTCGTTATGTGGCAGGAAGTCACTCCAGCTTCCTCCTTACAGATAGCCTTTATCTTCACTGCCCCTTAGAGACAGGAATCAGGGTTGAACTCTACAGCTTTACCCTCCAGCATTCTGACAAGGAAGCTACTCTTGAACAGACTTTAATGCAATCAACATGCTTGTACAACACCAACACCCATAATAGCATAGTTCCACATGATTAACACGCTTCTATGAGTGAGGCTGTGACCAGAAAAGACACTCTTGTGTTAATGAAGAGGAACTGGAAGTTAACATTTAAAGTTTTCTGGCCATTCAGAGTTCTCCTCTTGAGGATATATAGGAATTAATCTTAAAAGAGGAGGATCTCTCATACACCACCAATAATCTACGTGACAGCTGCACTGTAAAGTACGCTGGGAGATCCTAATTCAAGAAGAGAATCTGTAAAATGTAAATACTTTTTTGTTGTTCACACAAAGACTTCTCACGGTTGATCCCTATCGCCAGGCAGAAGAGGAGAAGAACATACCCCCCAAAAGCTGTCAAACAGACATGTCCCCTTTCATCCAGATTTTTGGGACAGGAAAGACTTCACAGTATTAATTAAGAGTACCAGTGATCAGTTAGCACTGTGAAGAATTCACCCAAGGAGCAAGACTCCCCCTTTTCCCTCCCAGATAATGAGGTATTAAACTCACTTCTTCCATAACCAGTTTGGGAGAAGCAACACGGATGGCAATGCCCATGTCAGCCAGCTTGTCCAATACATCCTGGAAGTCCAAGTTACGTCGAGATTTGGCTCGAGACAGGGCACGACCCTAGGCAGAAGTTCTGTTAGTTGTATTTTTCGTAGTGGTTTGGAAAACAGAACTCTTTCTCATTAAAGACAAACACTATTACATTATAACAAACCACAGAGTGGCTGAGGGCACAGACCACAGCATGCACAAAACAGGAAATAAATTTAGGTGACAGGCTCTTGCAAAACCTATCTAGTACAATGGCTGGGGAAGCTCCATGTGTTTAACATGCTAGTCTGCAAGTGCCTTTTTACCCAAACCACTTGTCAGACAGAGTTCAAGACTCGGAGTTATTACTCCAGGAGCTATTTCTCTTGCTCAGTCATCCTTGTCTCACACTGTAAATAACAGGAGAGAACCTTCTAACTACTGAGGAGTTTTACATGGGACAGCCTCTGCATACATAATCCTTTTTGTTAGCTTAGAGATAATCAAATTTGGTAAAAGGAGCTCATTCTCTTCATTTTCATTCTATCCTTTGCCTTGTATAAAGAAGCATCCCCTAAATTTTCTGCAGGTATAGACTATTCAGTAGGGCCTGCAGTCATCCTGGGCTTGGATACTGTGGTAAGACTACTTTCTACTTGTATGACCAACGGATGAATCACACACTGGATACCCTTGAACAACCCTGTTCTCTGGATAACAGTCCATTCCAATCCCTTCCTGAAATGACTTTTTGACTTACAGCTCCATGGCAAGTAGTTCCAAAGGTCTCAGTCATGCCTTGCTCCGTGCCAGTAAGAACATAGCTACAGGTTCCCATAGTCCCACCGATCAAAACAGGCTGTCCAGTCAGCTATGGATGCAGATAAGTATTAATTCACCAATAAAAGGTCTAAAAAACTCATTCTTAATAAAAATCTAAGAATCACATCTCCAGAAAAGGAGGTCAGGTTCACATTCCTTCAGAGCATCCCCACTTGCCTTGGGTGCCTGGTATCAAGGATTCTGGAGAACTAACTGCACTGAAAGAAGCAGACGAGCAGATCAAAAGACTTGCATCCCATGGACAGATAAGTCAAATCACCGAAGCCTGCCTTAAGTACGAAACAATTCCTTCCCTTTGAGATATTTCAATTACTGTAAGGTGCAGAAGGAGCTCAGTGCCCCAAAGATCTAACATACAGAAAAGCAGAATGTTGCTATCCCACTAGGGTTCTAGTGCTGTTACCTCAAAAAAGAATTCAACTTTTAGATCTGTTAAGGACCCTAAAATTGTCTGATTCACACAAAATGCTTTTCTGATTTCCTTATTCCACAGCTAAACTTACTTGATAATCAACAGCAATAAGAGGATGGTGAGGAGGGAAGGCCCTGGTTGATCCCTTTCTGTGCACCAGCAGAGTTCGCTCCTTTCCATCCACTACATGTTGCTCCACTTTGGCGATGTTGTGAGACACATCATAGATAACATGCATATCAAGGTCATCTGGGGTTGTGTTGAAGACTTTGGCAAAGGCCTAAAAAGAAAACAAAACAGGACTTGAAATACAAGAAGATGACTGCTGTGTACATATGGAAAAGATTTACAATCTTTTTAGGAACTAAAAGGAAGAAATTTGCTTGAAAGTGTTTCTTACTGGTAAGTCAGTGGCCTAAACACATGGCATGGCAGTTAAGAAACTTCAGTCAAATTTAGCCACAAAGAAATTGAATACAACAGTGACAGAACCGGACTGTCTAGATTGTTTATCTGCCCACTGTCAGCTTTCATGCTGGAACTCAATTGCACATCAACTAGACAAGTTCTTGCCACTCTGAAAAGATGGCTTCAGCAGTGTAAAACCAATTTTCTTGTATCCTTTTCTTACGGTTCAAGGCATTTTCAAAAATATTGCTTAAGTGTCTTCTGCAACTGCAATTCAGTTATGTTGAGAGGTTTTAGATGGATTGTCATGACTGCAGCTGTGTGTCTCTCCAAAAAACACAGTTTAAGAAGGACAAAAATGAAAATTACATTAAACACTGCAGCTACTCTGTGTTCCTTAAGTCTAGGATAAAGCAGGACATGTGTATCGGCATATTTTCATCAGACACAACTCTGCTCCTACCTGTCTTGTTAGAAAAGTCATAGAAGAGCGATTAACCCATGCATAGTTTCCGGCAGCTGCCATTCCCTTCAAGTAATCCTGTCCCTCCGCAGAGGCGATCCTGGCACATGCCAGCTGTCGATCATTCACTATGATTTTGTCCCGTTTCATAGCTTTTTCCATAGCCACCAATGCATCTGGGAGACAAACACAGTAAGTCTAAGTGACTCCTTAATTTTTTTTCCAATCTGTAAGATTAACATGGGTGTCTGTAATTTACATTCTAAAACTGAGCTCATCTGTCAGATGGTCAAACTTATGGCTCCTTCTCAAATGCAAAAGCAAATCTCTGGTGCAACATTATCACTTGTTTGCACACAGACAACCTCTGTTAAGGCAACTCGGAATGGACTTGGCAATTACACTGTAAGATACAGTCTTTGGTGCTGGCGTCAACTGTCAACGACAAGACCATGCTGAAGAGTCCACCTCGAGGTACCTACCCCAGTCAGACCATACCTGTGGCAACCTGGTGGCCCAGGCCTCTGCTGCCGCTGTGGATCATCACGCACACCTGCCCTTTGTGGTCGATGCCCATCTTCCTGGCAGCATACTCGTTGTAAATCTCATCCACAACCTGGATCTCAGCGTAGTGGTTTCCTGCTCCTAGGGTCCCCAGCTGCCAATCAGAATATATGGATCAGACAAGTGTTAGTAAAGCAGCCTCTGAGACCACAGGGGAGAGCTACAGGAACATGGGCAATAGGGCAAATTGCTACAGCAAGGTTTTAGTTTTAGTAGAGTTTTTCCAGGAAAAAGAATCACCAAATAAACTGAAAAGTAGTAGAACACAGTATCATCATCACTGTTCTCTTTGTTCAGATTTATAACTGTTTTTACTATTGGAACAAGTCTGGGATTAAACAAAAGCACCAGGACCTACAGACTGTGCTGCCACTTTTTTCCATCTTCTTTAGGCCTAATTGAAAGATAGGAAGAGTGCAGAGTATTGAGAATTCATCTTCGATTTGTATAGGTGAGGCAGCTATATAATCTTATACTTGGTTATAACTCCACAAGGAAGTTACAACATCCTGTTAATTAGGTACTCACAACCTTTTAGTAGATTAAAGCAAGATATTCCATTTCCAAGTCCAAATATTTTTCCATAAGAGATGATGACTTCTTTGCAAGGCAAATGTGAAAATTGAGGACATGAGATTATTCTGAGGTTAAAGTGCTATAACCTCACAGCACCACAATTGGTAAAACTCACAAAGTCATATAGAATAAAGTTTTGCAAATGGTAGCATTAGTATAGACCTCTCAAAAGTGTTCCACACAGCAATGACATATTATATATAGAAATGAAATCCAACCCTTGAGCTGCAATCCAAAGTTATGAGCTAGTTCCATTTATTATGATATCCTTCCTTGCCCTGCTATTATGTTGCTGAGTAAACAAGGAAGAAAAGCTACAGAGTAACTTGCCTGTCACTCAAAAACAAAGCTACATCTGGATGGGTAAATGCCACTAAACATGAATTCCAGTTGCAGGTGTTAACTGGTGAAAACCTAATGTTCCCAGGGACCTTGTGTATGCCCAGTGTCATTTCACTCCATTACAGTTACGTCAAGAATTACTCAGAAACGCCCCCACCATCTCACCTTTCCCCCTGCCCAGCAATGCTAGGCAGAATTTGAAGAAAAGACACAATATTAGAGAACTCCTTGCTAACCTTTAAATTTGAGCCCTGGGAGCACTCACAGCCCACCTGAAATATAACATCACCTGAGGCAGGCCCCTCTTCTTTGCTCTTGAGGAGACCTTGTTGGGATCGGCCTGAAGCATTCTTCCATATTCCTCACAGTGCTCCTTGTCCTCTGCCCAGGCATAACCTTCCCGGAGAGACCAGTCCACACCCATCTCTAGTGCCTCTTCCAAATCCCTGCAATAATCAAGCACCTACATAAGGTGGTTATCCTTGGATATACTCAAAACTCCACTGGATATGGCCCTGCGCAACTTGATGTAACTCTCTTGTTAGACCTTGCTTCAGTTAGCCCTCTTTCATGCAAGGAGTTGGATGAGATGACCTCATAAAATCACAGAATAATTTAGATCTCTTGATCACCCTCCACCTCCCCACAAAAGTCCAACTTCTTAACACTTCAGGAGAATCAAGCTCTACAAATACATTAACTTTAAATAGGTCATTACTTTTTCCTCTTCGTTGTGTGAGGAATGTCATATTTTCTCTCTCATCGCTTTCAAAAAAAAAGTACCTTTATATTCATGGAGGTTTTCTGTCAGAAGAAATTAGAACCTTTCAAGAACTTTTAGTGATTTCCGGTTTTTAACTGTGGGAATGAAAAGCTAACTTTGTGCATTGCTTATTATTCCAGTTCTCCTGGAGAAGGACACGTGCAGAAAGAATGGTGTTTTAGAATTACTTTTTCTTTCTTAAAGTCTGCCACTGATGAATCTTTCATCAAAACAAAACCCCTCCAGTGACGTGCACACAAATTCATTCTCTTACTTGGCATTCATGGGGATGACACCTTTGGAGCCAACACCAACAGGAATGTGATCGAACATAGCCTGGGCAAGCTGCTCCTTCACAGGCTGCACATCACTTTCATCCAAATTTGTACGCAGTAAGCGGACACCACAGTTGATGTCAAATCCGACACCGCCTAGGTGTGTAGCAAAAAGCCACGGAGTTAATAAGGAAATGAGCACTTGTTGAATATTCATCATAAACCAGTGTCCCTGCTGACAGGGAGTACATACTGAGTGTGGTGAACTTACACCTTCTTTCTGACACAATACTGGGAACAAAGATGAACCGCATTAAGGTTCATTTTAATAGATTTACATGGAGCCTCAGATTTCAAGACAGCCAAAAGTGTGGTTTTGCAGAGAACTTGAAAACTCTTGAAAATAACTGAACAGCTTCTCAGCATCAAGCATACACTCTACAGATAGAGCTGTATTCAGAAAGTCACTCCAGCAAGAAGACAAAGAGAAACAGACACAACTATAAAATATGCTGGCCACAGAAAGTAAGGAGTTCTTCTGTTTCTGGCCTTCTGCCTAATGTCAGAAGAAAAAAGTGACACATCTTAGCATGGCTCCCTGATGCAAGATACTCTCAAAAGTCCTTGAAAGCAAGTCCTTTTTGAATCTTCACTGGAATACCTAGTAACTAGTTAAAATAAGTGATACATACTTACAGGGAATATCAAACTTCAGTGCTTACTGTTTTGTTTAACTCTTACTGTTTAGTAAAAATAAATCCCGCAAGGCAAGGCCTAATATGAAAGGCCAATCATGCCACCTTTACCAGTGAAGCTTCTAGCATTAACTAGTGTCAGGGGAGGGGATATGAGACTAAGTGATCTTAGGTTTGAGTCAATCAGGAACACTGGAACTGCCTGAAGCAAACCTGAAACATGAACATCACGTTTCATGACAACCACAAAATCATCTCCAGACCATCAGTAATTAAGACCCAGGTGTTTATTAAAAAGACAGACATATTTTAAGGTCACATTTTTAATAAAGTGTAGAAATATTCTCAAAAGATGTTTACAAACATTGCTTAATGAAAAGCATCGGTTCTTTATCAACCTGGTGAAACCCAAGTTTGGAATCTTGTGCTCTCCCTTCAAAACTGGGGGATATCATGAGCCGAAGCCAAAAACACAAGTGCAATTCCCTCTGTACTGTTTAGATGTTTTCAGTGTAACCACATGCTCCATAAAGAATAAAGATTCTGAGAGCAAGAATTAAGCACCTTTTAACTCCCTGTAATTCACCTATTTTTTGCTTTGTTCTATATATAAAGTACTGTAAACACCTGCCATTTCAAAAAGCATTTTCATGACATCCCAGATATTTCTCAGTATCAGTTAAGTCAGTCATCTTTACCTGGCGAAACCACTGCTTCAGGATCATTCATATCAAAGGCAGCCATGTTGCCAATGGCAAACCCATAGCCAGAATGGACATCTGGAAGGCCTATTGATCTCTGAAAAAGAATGAAGGAAATTTTGAATTTTTATGAAACTCTGTGCTGCAGAGAGTCACCTTGGTTGCGCTTTGCCTCGTGGCAGTGGTTGTCAAATTTGCAAACACATATACCAAAAAGAGAATGGACGTTCAGATGTCGATGGAGTAAACACATCAGTTTAGGTGAGTATCTAAAGTCCTGCAGTTACAGGGCAGACAATCAAAGAGAACAGACCTCATTCTGAAACATACACCCAGTGGCTAGTCAGCTGAGAAGCCCTCTTGGATCTATGGACCAGATCTCAAGAAAACTTGACAGACTCTCAAGCACCTAAATGTAGGAACTGTGATCCCAAACTGAATTCTAGCCTAGCTTTTTCTTGGACTTGAGTCCTTGCACTCAAAACTTACACAGGCCATAGCTTTTGAGTAGCATAAAGCAGAGACAGAAGAGCGAACCTGAGTTTGTCTTTACCAAGTTCCATCTACAGACACACCTGAAATATTTAACTACTATAGATGTAACCAGGGAAAATGACAGTGCTACAGAACTGAACCAGGCAACAGTTGGCATTTTCTCTTCTTAATCTATGTCACTGAACACTGACTAAAGACCATACCCTGTAGGCAGGAAAACATCATCCCTTTAGGATGATAGGATAGGATAAGAACTTTGTCATTTTAATTTGTAAAAGAATTCTTTTTATTGAACCTTTTTTTATTACTAATTAAATAAAGTAACAGCTCCACGAGTCTGAAGCATATCTAGCCTTCTAAATTCAGATTAGGACACTACAAACAGCACTCCACAATCTATTGAAGCAAGCAAAAAAAAAAAAGCCCTAAGCATCCAGAAAGCTGTCAGAAATCGGAACTTTCAACGTGTGTTAAACTATTGCCATACATTAATAAGAACAGTATTTTTCAGTAAGGTTACATGCTACTTCTGCCTTCCCCTGCCATTGCCGAGAAATCTCTTGGTTTGGAAATAAAAAGCAAAGATCCAAATAGGCAGATAATTGTAACAACTCTCCTACGAGTTACCAGCCAAAATTCCCATTTCAACAGGTTTTTGTTATTCTACCTTACTCCATTTTTGTCTGACCACTAAAGCATTTTACCACTAAGGCATTTTAATAGCATGATCAGCCTTTTTAACAGCCTTTTACCATAGCCAGAAATTCAAAACTTTTCCCACATCACCAAGAGAAGCAAATAAAAGAAAAAAAAATCAAGTTATCTGTTACTTATTACTGTACGCAATATGGAATGTGAAAAAGATTAACCTTCACATTGTACTTAGCACTTTTTGAAAAGAGACCCACCTAGTATTTTCCACCTGCATCATATAATGCTTTGCTTCCACAAATAGGAAGGGAAGAGTGAGGGAAAATTGTTGAGTGCATGGGAAGGCTCACCACCAGCACTGGGGAAGCAACAATAATACACACAATATCGCCTCCTGCTCTCTCTTCACTTCTCTGTGCATTCCAGGTCAACAGAGGCAACTCAACAGCAACAAACAGACAATATGAGCTCTAGGGAGAAGGCGGCTCAAGCAAAGTGAAGCAGCATAAAGCACTACTAAAAAAACTTTATGTCAAAAAGCAGTTGGTGAACTAAGTGGATACTTCTATTTCCAAAAACTTAGTATTACAGCCTGCCCTCGTAAGTGCTCCTTACTCACAAGAGAGGTTCCTAACACACAGACTCTTGAAAAGAATTTTGGTCCATACCCCTTTTCACAAGAGCTCCCATTTGGAAGGCCATAATTCCTGACAAACAGCAACAGAAAGAGAGCATATTTTCAAAGAAGTTACTCACATGAACAATACCAGGTAATGCAGCTACATTCCCAATCTGTTTCATAGCAGGCAAAAAGCCACCTGCACCTGAAAAAGAGAAGAATTTAAAAAGTAAGAAATCTAATAATCTGCCATTCAGACAGATCTGGATCCGGCCTTGTGCTCCAGCACTGCAGGGAACAGACAGTCCTGGGCTAAAGCCCCCAGCAAAGTTTGCTGCCCCTCCAGCCCTGCCAGCTGGGACACGTCCTGAGCCTGCTCCTAACGCCTGCTATAACACAACAGTTAACAGCTAAACTCTTGAAATGTAGTAACTGTGGCATGCCATGTAAAAAGGCACCTAAGATTATTGAAGGGTGTGGGCTAGAGAAAAAAATTACTCAAGCAGGGCCTTGAAAATAATGAAGCAGCCAAAGATGGGCTAACTTGCACAACATCCCTGGAAGAGAGCAGCTGATGCTCCACATCTGTGACAACAACTGATAAGAAAACCATTCCGTTATGCCTTATACACCCACTTTTAATGAGCTAAGATCCTACTTGTTATTTTTTAGCAGGAACGTCCCTAAGCCGCTAGGCCTTGCAAGGTGTTAATCAGTTGTACACTGTCAACCTGGCAGGAAAATTTAAGGCTTGTGTAAACTTCAGGTGAACTACCTTCATTATAATGCTAAAAATCACGCCCATAGATCAAAAAGATCCCTGCCTAGGTGAAGACCCTTCCCCTGAGCATGCATAGTAGTGAAAGCATGGAGTCAGCATTATTGTAATTGTATGTAAGTTACTAATCAATCACTATAAGGGGGGTGGATTTAATAAACTAACTCTGCCAACCAAGTGTATATAGCACGGAGAATGCCATATGGCATGCACGCTGGGTGGAACAGTGTGGGGCACCACAATAAAGGATGCCTGCTTTCTACAACTCCAAAACGGGTCTTGAGTTTTTCTTCTCCCTATTGGTATGGCATCCACTCTCACTGCCCTTACTACTCCCTGTCCCCTCCAGGGCCCGCAACCAGCGTGATGTGAGCCCTGGTGATCGGCGAGGCCTTCCAGGCCGCGGCACGGAGCATGTGAGGGCAGTCCCGAGGGCCCCCAACCCGCTCCCCCGCCGGACGCACCTCCTCCACGGCAGGCGTTGCGCAGCTCCTCGAACATCAGCTTCTCCAGGGGGTCGTTCACGTAGAAAACGCCCTCCACCTGCGGGCACAGCTGTCAGGGCGACCGACGCCGGGCCGAGCCGAGCCAACTCGACCCCTTTCCCCCCCCCCGGAAGCCACCTCCCACCTCAGCCCAACACAGCAAAGGCACCCCCCCCCGCCCGCGCCCCCCCCAGCCAAAGCCCCCATCCCGGAGCC
>JANHFX010014299.1:48938-61191 GCA_027560015.1 Chloroceryle amazona | reverse complement strand
GCGGGGAGCGGGAGGCGGCTGCGCGGCCCCAGGCACTGCAGCAGGTAAGCGCCGCCCGCCCCGAGCCAGCGCTGCTTCTGCTCCGCTTTTCCAGGCGCGCTCCTGCAGACCCGCGGGGCCAGCCTCCGGGGGAATGACGCTCACAACGGGCACCGTTCCCCTACCTCCCTCCCAGCTTTCATAGGTCTGCAGTGCCTGTTAATACTGCTGAACCCGCCTCAGCTTCTGCTAGCAGCTCGGTTTTGCCTTCTTTTAGCAGCTTGCCTTTTTCAGGTTCTGATGTTGGGGTGTTTTGTTTGTTGTTTTTTGCTCTTTCGTCTTTTTTTTTTTTTTTAATAGTTTAAAGGTTAGGAGCTTTTTCTCATGAGCTGTGATGAAAGTTGCAGAGGATGTTTTTTGAAGCTTTAGCTCTTTTCCTGTTAGAGCATAGCAAAACATGACTGAGTGGATGCTGGTACTCTCCTCATCCTACTTATTATGGCAAATACTGCTGCGATAAAAAAGGCAAGGAGAAGAATTAAGAAGCCAACACAGATACCGCTTTTTTTTTTTTTTTTTAGCAGGGCTCTGGAATACCAGTGAGAACCCTGGGAAGGAGAAAGCCATTTATTTAAGTGACAAAGCAAATGCTCTGGCTTCCCATGACTCAACAAAACAATCCACATTTCCAACAAGGGCTGCAGCTTTCTCAGAAGGGACGTGCTGCGGTTGAAGCCCCTTGTTACAAATGTGCAAATTAACTGGTTTTG
Organism: Chloroceryle amazona; assembly: GCA_027560015.1. Classification (NCBI taxonomy): domain Eukaryota; kingdom Metazoa; phylum Chordata; class Aves; order Coraciiformes; family Cerylidae; genus Chloroceryle; species Chloroceryle amazona. The sequence continues at coordinate 60,442 of JANHFX010014299.1, read as the reverse complement.
AATGGACCGTGTTCTTGCGTAGTAATTGTGATTTTCATCATTTGAGAGATAGTTATGAACCAGTCTTTACAAATAAATTAGTATCTTACTGAATACTTGCAGTAGGCTTTCGGCACAGACTTTGGGCATTATAAAAAGAAGGTTTTAAGATGAAGTGAAAGCTTGTCCCTCCCCACCCCTTTTTTCCTACTCCTGTTCACTCATCAGTCAACACAGAGCGCAAAAGAGCTCTGTTACTTAGGCCTGAGTTAAAAGCCCATAGAAGATATTTCCAACAATGTTTTAGCATTTTTATTGGTCTAAATTAAATAAAACCAGAATGCCTAACATGCACTTGGGGTTGTTCAGAGCTACAGCATGATGGCTCTGCATCAAAGTACACAGCATCCCATTTGATGCTCTGATGGGATGGGTGACTTGTGACTTGTTTAATTATAGTGATATCTCTGCTCAGAGATGAAGCAGCTGATCCAGCTTGCTGGAATGTTAAGACCTGGCTCAGAGTCTCTAAAAGGGAAGCTAAAGTGGATGAGCACTTCCACTGTAACTGGGTCTGTTTTACTGGTTACTAGAATGTTGTTTTATGTATTTTTTAAGGAAATGTACTTAATTAGCTGTCACTAAAAATCTATTTTTCAGAGGTTCAGAAAAAGCAAATGAGACTACATTTGAATTCATAGAGTTCAGAATTGGCAATAAATGACTGCATAGTCTCACCCCAGTTCCTTAGCTTGAACTGTCAATTCTAATTTAGGCTGCATTATTTAAAGATGAGGCCATGAATATTTAAGACAGAGGATGAAATAAATATGCATTCTTAAGAAGCTTCTTACCCAATGTAACAAAACCCAACATTGCGTCTTTCTGCCCCTTGCAGAATGATACAGATCTTGGACCCGCGACCTTTGCCAAGCTCCATCATGCCTGTGGACATGGCCATGAGAATTTGCTTAGCCCATTCTCCACCACTGAAGACTTTTCTCAGCCCCCTTGAGGACTGTCAAAGAAATAACTTTGTGAACAGATTCAAACCTCTCAGACCATGTCTTCATGTGAAACGTGACTCTGAAGCTCAGAAGACTGACTGGAACCACTCGGCAGCCCGAGCCAAGAAACGAGTTGTGTTTGCAGACTCAAAGGGGCTGTCCCTGACGGCAATACACACCTTCTCTGAGTTCCAGGACCACCCTGGGTGGGATCTTCAGTTTGACCTCTTAGGCCTTGAAAACATAACATCTGGCTTAAAGCTGCATGAGGAGAAAAACTTGGTTCTGGGTTTCCCTCGGCCCTCAGCTGACTACCTGGACTTCAGGAACCGCCTGCAGAAGAACTTGGTCTGCCTGGAGAACTGCACTCTACAAGAGAAGGTGCTGTCAGGCACTGTGAAAGTAAAAAATGTGAGCTTTGAAAAAAACGTTCAGGTTCGAATTACCTTTGATACATGGAAGACCTACACAGACATTGAGTGCATATACATGAACAACATTTACAGTGATTCTGAAAATGATACCTTCTCATTTACCATTGACTTCCCTCCTGCCATTCCATCTGAAGAGAGGATAGAGTTTTGCATTTCTTACAAAAGTGGAGAACATACCTTCTGGGACAATAATGAGGGTCAGAATTACAAGATTCTCCATGCAGAGTGGAAGCCTGATGGTGTTCAGATACCATCTGCCAAGAAAGACTGTGTAGATCTTCAGACTCCAAGGAGAGGACAAGAGAGAGAGCCTGATCATCTAGGCAGTCCAAGGCTTTCCAGTGGTTTCTTTCCCCAGTGGCAGAGCTTGGGTCAGATTGAAAATTCATCACCATATTGGTGATTAATAGTAGCAAGGAAGCGTTCTTCCACTGGCCGACAGAACTGTGTTAGCTTCCTGGTTCACATACTACATAACACACCACCTGGAAGGTTTTGTTGGCTGCCTGAGCAAATCCAAATTCACTAGTCTGTGTGACTTGTTAAACCATACTATGCTACTGAAATTCTTAGACAAATCTTATTCTAGGACAAAACCTAAGATAAACTCCATGCATATGCCACCTACTATAGAAGTATCATGCCTGTATCCTAAGTATATGCTGCTTGCTTTCTGCTGTAGACTCTCGAGTCACTAGGAGAGAGACTCTTGTGAGGAAGTATGGAAGGTGATGGTATTTTAGCAAGCTGTAGTAAATGATGTATGAGAGTATGTGTGTTTTCACAGGGATGTTACATGAACAAGTCATCACAATTCATTTTGCATCTATTAGGAGTGCAGTAGAGATGAGGTGATGCTGTCAGGACAGAGGTTGGCTATGATCCTCTATGTGCTTGTAGCAGAGGCAGATAGGAATGCATGGCTAGGATTTGTGACTTCAGAGTAGGTTAAGAAACTCAAGAGAGGATAATGGGAGAAGGGGAAAAGGTAGGATGTGTTCTATAACTTGGCAACATACAGTGTTCTAATGTCTTATTTCCAAAATTGGTCTTCTAAATCCCATAGAACTTTCTATGGGATAAAAAGGAGAATACAGAAAACAGTGCAGAGCAGTGGAAGTGTACGCTCCATTGGGAAGATATCTCTGTCCTTGTTGGCTTTGGGAATAATAAATGTCTTCCATTTGAGAACAAATATAACCTTGACTTCATCATCCTACTCAGCAGGCAGATGGTTACCTTCTAATATTAAAAGAAGAAATGAGCCTTTTATGAAAATTTTAAAACTACAGTACTTGCCAAAAATAAGGTTATATGACAAAAAGTGATTTGTAAACTTCCTAGTGTGTAGCACTTTTAGAGGATTTAACTTATCTCCAGCATCTGAAGGTTGAGTATCCTGCTCCCTATTGCAAAGTTAGTGATGACTTCTGACAAGTGTGTAACATAAGCAAGGTCCTTCATATTGAAGACAGTGAATTAGCTGCACTTTGTGAAAGCTAATTTCTTTAAAAGAGCAGGGTTGCTACTAGATTTTTCTAGATGGAATATAGGCTTGCACATAAATAGAAAACTGCTCTGGTTTATTGCACCTCATTTTCATAAGGATTTTTTTAGACTTTAGTAAACTAATGTATGTTTTGTATCTGTATGCTTATAATTTAGCTTTCTGAGCTGTCAAACTGTAAAGGTGATCTGTGTTTCATGCAAGACTTGCGTGAGAAATTGTCCAATACATACTCAGCAGGTGTGAATACCGCCACACCTTTTTAACTGTACAGAAATGGTGTTAACATCAAAATATAAATCCCATTTTGCTTATTGCGAAGAGGTATATTATCCTGAGTCTGAAGTTATTTGTAGTGCTATGAGACAATAAATAGTAAGGTGAAATAAGCCTCCTCCATTAATTGCACTTTTTCCCTATGTAACCCTTGCTGTTATGTGTAAACTAGACATTTTAAGAATAAATTGTATTTTGATACACCTGGTTCTTAATGTGTCAGCTCAATCTGTCTATTTCAGGAACTCTTATGATATACACTGCACCACCAGTTCGGGGAAAAAAAGAGATGTGTAACTTAAGTGGCTTGAAGGTTTCTCTGCATCAGTGTGGGACTTTGCTTGGGCAAACCAGATGCAAGGCTACTGGGTAGAGCAGAAGCCTTCTAGCATGAGAAAAAGTAGCATTTCTTACCCTCCAGACAAGTTTTGTGACCAGGCGTCACAACTGAAAATGCATACTTGTCACCTTTTTGACAGGCATAAGTCCCTTAAAAGTACTAGAAGACAGCCTTCTTTGATCAGGGTTTGGCTTTATGCCAATTTCTTTGCAAAGATGCCTTGCAAGATCTTGCCCAGCAGAGAGGTAATGCAGTGCTGCTCAGTATCTCCAAAGCCCTCCCTCAGTTGACAGAGCAGAGGATTTCCCCTTTCTCCACTCCCTATCAAAGCAATGCAGTTTCACTCCTTCCTCTTTTAAAACAGAGCTTGTGTTTAACATGAAAGCTCACATCCATCAAAAAGGTAATAGGCTCCTAGAGGAAGGTATCAGCATCACACTAAGGTATATTAACTGAAAAAACCTAACAATCAACTAGTCTTAAAAATGTATTTATCAGACATAAACTGTCTTAGTCAAGGGGATTCCAACATCTATCTTAGATGTTGCTCTTTCAGACAAATCCTGTTTTAAAAACTGGAGGTATAAAGCAGATGCTGTCCTTGAAACAGAACTTACAAACCATTATCAGGTGTATTAAAAGGAGTGTGGTTAGAAGGTTGAGAGAGATTCTCCTGCCCCTCTACTCTGCCCTGGTGAGGCTGCATCTGGAGTATTGTGTCCAGTTCTGGGGCCCCCAAGTTCAAGAAGGACATAGAATTGCTTGAGAGAATCCAGCGCAGCACATTCTGTGATCTCATTCCCTTTGGAAGTCACTTTTTGAGCTGCATTTTATTTCCACCACTAAGGTGACAGAGCAGATGGCTGGATTCACTCCTATCGCTCTGTAGGTCTAAGGGGTCTAACTTTCAGATATAGCCTATGGCTGGCACAGTACTTGCAGATGATTCTTCAAACATAAGTGTTTTAAGCTGGGTTCCTAATAACTGGGCCTCATTTTACCATGCAAAATTAGATTGAAATTTGCTGGTATTTCATATTAGCAAAGATCTGTCACTCTGGAAGATCAACATCTGAACATTTCCTGAGAACATAATTAGAATTTTCACAGGCAATCAGTGAATGTCTTTTTCTATAATTATATATATCTAAACAAATTACCACAATTTATGTGGTAAATCCAGTAAATTAGTGGTAATATGGTAGATGTTACAGTATTTACATATGCATACAGGAACAATTCCCATCAATCTCAGACACTTCTGAGCTTTAAAATGTAATGTAATAAAGAATAAAATGTTTCCCTGAAGCCAAAATAAAATAGGGAAAGAAAAGCTGCACTAGAGAAGCCTCTCCTCCTGTTTCAAGAATCACCTGTACTTCAGTCATTCCTGACTGGCTTAGCCTGTTCTTACAGTCCTCCAGTGATGGAGGCTCCACAAGCTTTCCAATTATTCTTTCCTCTTATTACCTTGAAAAAGACTGCTTAGATCTCAGCCTAATTTTTTAATTAAGCCTCTAGTTTCTTTATTCTGCACAGACAAGAAGAGGAAACTATTGCTTTCTTTTTGCAATAGCATGGACGTGCTTGGGAGCAAGTAACATCTTTCCCTATTTTCCTCACTACCCTTCTCTGGCCTATGTAATACTTCATTTCATGAAAAATAGTTATTTCAGATTTTCATCCTTGTTTGAAAAGGAACCTGTTAGACCTTTGGGTTTTCCTTAAGACAGAAACATCACTTGGCTAGCTCTGGTAAAAGCCTTGTGGTGTGGTCCTCAGCTTCACCAGTGAAAACTTAACACAGCTCAATACCCATCTTTCATTGCTCAACTGACTTTATCCGTCTCATACAATAAAGCCTCAGGAATGTACACATCATTCCTGTAGTGCTTGATAGACTGTCTGTGAAGCTTATGACAGCCCAGCAGATTGAATTGGTGATGCGCTTCACTGACAATTTATTCTAAGGACAGCATTTCCTCCATTAAAACAAACAAACAAACAAATCTTTTTGCTGCTGCTCCTTTCTATATTGCAAATGACTTCTAATGCTCCAGCCTTTTTTTATCCCCTTTATGTACTTCCTCTGACTTCATTGTTGGTCAGCTTTCTTTTCTTCTGTGTGAAGAACAGTGTTTTCTGTTTTAATGAGAAAATTAATTCAAGCTTGATAAGATTCATGTGGAGAAGACAGACTGACTTTTGTTTTTGCAGTATTTATTGCAAGTGGCCCAGTGTTGATCTTGGGAAGTGCATCTTTCAAACAGTGTTAGAAAATACCAGGGTTAATTCTGGTGAGGCAAAGCATGAATGTAGCACTGTGGGTTTGCTCAGTTGCCAATAATTTTTTTTAGATGCTCTAGGCATTGCAGTATGCTGAATGTACAGCGGTCACAAACATGTGTTACATCCTCAACTTTCTTTGAGCAAGGGTAAAGAACTAAGGCTGCTCAACAGCTGAAGACTGGGCTTTCAGGTAGGAGTGACTGTCAGTAAAATTATGGTTGCAATAAGTCAGCAACCAGAACTGATTCAGGGGAAAGGAGTAAGTATTGAGCAAGCAATCAAACACACTATGCCAGAAACTAGAATTCTGCAAGAGAAGAAATTAGTCTACAATTTACTATATTCTAAAATAAATGGGAAATAACAACATGAAAATTATTTCAAAGGTGTTATTGGGGAAATATCTCTCTTACCTCTTCATATCTCAGGTCATCATAGTATTTTATATGCTTTTGGACTTGCAGCATCCTGCACCTTGCTTTTTGGAACAAAGTGAAAATGGCTGCCACTACACACTTGGCTAGGTGGCAATGGGACTGATATGACAATTCCCCTCTCTTGCAGAAATGGTAAAACAGTAGAAACCTTCCCACAGCAGAACTCCGGACCTAAATCGTCTCCCCCCAGTCACACACACAACTGTAGTGAACCACACAAAATCTGTGAAATTGTGATGTCAAAAGCAAGTATCTGATTCTTTTTGAAGAATATGTCTTATTAATATTCCTTTGAGGAAATATCATTTTAACAGACAAATTCATAGTATGCAGCAAGTATAATATAGCAACTGAAATATAATGAAAAGGTCAGGGTGTGGTGGTTTTGAGTTTGTGCTATTGTGTGGTTTTAGTTTGGTTGGTTGGTTTAAAGGCTTTTGCAAGGAATTGCTTTTGTCTCCTGCCTTCCCACTCAGTCTCCCTCCAGTTTCCCATGCCTGGAGCTAAATCAACATTTAACTAGGAAACAGGTTCTGAAAGCATCCAGCTGCCTTGCTTTAACTCAACAGTTACAATAGAATTTACAGCAATTTACAAAAAAACCAAACAGCCTCAAACACAAAACCAGAACACACCAAACAAACAAAAAAACAAAGCAAACCTCCTAGTCCTATTTCTCCATTTAACACTAATAACATACGGCAGGTCCATCAGGTCAAGAATATTGTGGTACAGCAACAACCTCTTTTCCTTGGATCTGAGCAATGTAGCAAATCCACTGACACCATGAAAATAGATCCCTCCATAAACTCAGAATACAGCCATTGCTATTATCCCCTCCTCTACTCATAAAAAACCCTCAGGCCACACACTGATACAGTGCAGAAACACTACAGAGTTGGATGGGTACAGTTAAAGATGATTTTATATTCAGGTGACAATAACACACCAAATATTGATACACTTCAGACTCTTCAACTAGCAAATGTGAGTGATGAAAGAGTACAAAATATTTTCTGTTCCACTTTCTTGCTCCCTTGGAAGAGCTCCACCCTCCCATTTGCCCTCAAAGGTGCACAACCAGGACCAGCACAGTCTCCCTGTCTGTAACTATCACCTCAGCAGCTGCACCAGCAAAAGCATTTACCCTTTACTGTGCATTAGAAAGTTAGCAAATACTAACTGCCCAGCTGTTCTCACCAAATCTAGAGCTTCATTTTTTTACTATAAGATATTCCATTTCTTACCTGGCATAGTCTGAAAGACCACGGGCATCAGGACAATCACTTTCAGACCTCTATCATCATTGTTCAGGAAAGGCACCAGGACAGTATATAAACCCAGTACACAGGAACAGTCTACTGGTGAAAAGGAGATACCAGCAACTAAAATAGAAAGAGTTGGGACCACTCATAGTCCTCAGAACCAGGGGGAGATAAAAATGATGCTTTTGTATAGGTGGCATTTCTGAAATAAAACTTCTGCAGGCCTAATGTCAGCCTCAGAGGGGTGGGTTAGTGCTGAGAGCTACATTAGCAGCAGCTGAGAACATGGGAGTGGCAGATGCTGACCCTATGGCACACATGGTGCTTATTTGCTAAATAACTGAAAGATATTTATTACCTTCCAAATCTAGCCCTTACCATGCTGGACAAAACCAAGAGGGGCATTTCAAAGGCCCCTTTTCTCAGGATCCTAGTTGTACTGGCATCAGCTGCCCAGCTTTTTATATCGACTCATGCAAAAGCATGAGGTCAAGGCACCACTGAAGAAATATCTAGACTCTGCTCCTCTATTTCAAAATCCATGTGCAGCTCAGTGCTGAAGAACTAGACTCTGCTATTCATTTGAGATAGTAATTAGGAAAACATAGTATTTTGATATTTTCAGTGGGCTGCAAATGTCAAATATTATGTCCTTATTCTCAAGATCAGTTACATAAGTAACATTGCATTTTATTCTATCCAGTGAAAAGTATGCTACTTAAGTATAAAATGTCATATGAATACTACAAGTGTCTGCAAGTGCAGGTTAAGGTGTCATGTAGTCATAGCCTCAAGCAACTAATTGATGGTGGAGTTCTGCTGGATTTCTCCTCCTCACGCTTCAGTCATTATTCAGAGAGAGGAAAAAAAGAAGAGATAAAGTCAGTTTTCAAGGTCACATCTTGCTAGCTAGTTATTAGAGCTCATATCTTACTCCTGTTGGCATACACCTGAGCTGAGCTCAGGGTCACAGTGACTGTGAATCCCTTTGCCCTGGCAGCTGTAGTCTTTTATACCTCTTGTGGTAATATAGGAAAGAGTTACTTTCTGTTGTCATGGCAGTGTTGGGGAAAGAGAGTCCTGTGTGGTCATTTCAGTCTGTCACTTTCCCTGAGTTAAAGTGTCCTTAGTAGAGAAGGCAAAATTTTACCCTTCAGGACCTATAATTCACATGTGCGCACTAATGCCTTCCTCAGCCACTGGTGAACCTCGAGCACCAATACCTTTAGAAGAAACGATAAGACAGAGACATATATTTTATAGTTGATTATCACGTTAAGGCAGCAAGAACAGAGCAGAGCCGAGTCAATTCCAAATGCAAAATACTGTCCCCCCCTTCCTTTTCCATATGGGTTAATTTAGTTCCTCAGGCATTTGCTTATCCCTCTTGGGAGCCTTTTCAAAGCTTTATTCATCTCTGGGATTTCATGCTCTGGCATTGCTGACATGCAGAATTAAAAATGTAAAACATATTTACCATCTTCTGTTTTCAGATTAGCAACAGAGAAAATAGTCCTTGGCCTGCACATAAAGCCAGGGGTTCCAAGGGCTGCAATTGTAGTGTGAGCAGAGTTGGGAGGAGAGAAGCCATTGTGGAGTAGCCCAGAGGGAGGGAGGCAAAAATCTACAGGTGCAATGGGAGGAGAGGGAAGCTGTGGATAAAAGTTCTGGCAAATGCTCATTGCTGTATGTGATATGCTGTGGAAATCTGCTATTTGTTATTTCTATATATTTATATAGAAATCTATATTGTTATATCTGCTAAGCGTTATTTCAGGAGACAAGAGGAGAATGTTTTGTCTTTTGTAACAAACAGAATGGTTTGACAAAAGATAGTAAAAAAACCTGATTTTTCACTGGATGGTCCAGATGTACATAACTAAAAATCTTTCATTAAAACAATAAAAAGAATGGGAGGTGTGTTTTCTCCACTCTTAATGGAACATTATTAACAGATCTAGCATTAGCTTTCTGAAGTGGCCTATGTACATTTTCCAGACACTCTTCTACCTGTTTTCCAATTTGTCTTATTTACTGAGTATTTTTTAAACCCTCAAGGCATAGCTGTTAAAGCAGTACTTAGAGAAATGGACCCTCAAGACATTTTTGAAGGATCTTCTTAGGGTTACCATCACTCTGGCATGACTAGGAACTAGAATAAATTCTTAATATTTTAACTTTATTTTTATACTTTTCTTTTGGTAAATAGAGCAGTGTAATTCATAGGCACAGAACCTGTAGTTTAGGTGCCATAGGGACATTTGCTACAAATTTTAGATAAACTTGAGAGCGTGCGGGGCTTTTATTTCCTCTATGGTTTCAATTTTTGTCAGAACAACTTCTTGCCTTTCCTGTTCTGAGTCACAAGTTTGTGCAGAACAGCACAGAAGCCCCTGCAGTATTTTATGCAAGGGTTTATTTGTGTTTTATATTTTTTTTATTTGTGGGGTTTTTTAATAGCTTATTTATTTGTATTTATTTATTTATTTGTAATTTATAGTGGAGTTTTTTATAGTTTGTTTATTTGTGGTTTATACTTTATAGAAACAAACCTGTACAGTGGCTCGTCATGTATTCTCTCCTATTGATTTTAAATTCTAGCCTCCTGCAAATAATCTTGACGTAAATGTGAATTTTCTGGTCTTGTGACTGCATGACAAACTTGATCTGACATTGCTACTGAGGGAGAAGTATCTGCAGGACAATTCCTCTTGAGCTAATGCCAGTCCTGCTGGAGCGACTTTGGCCCATTATGTTCAAGCATCTTTTGTTCTCCAAAGGGCATTCCTTTTGAACACCATGAGCCCACATGGTTTCCTGAACAGTGTGGGTTTCCCTTCACATAATGATGCAAACTAAGTGTCTCCATCCTTCAATAAATTTTGGATGTGTGTGACTGCCTCTCAAACTGTTAAGCAGCACAAAAGTGAAAAAGGACAGAGTATGGACTGGAGTCACTGGATGTTTTCCACCATCCGGTCCTTAAAGCTTGCTGTAGCTCCTCGCTTCCCACGCTGTCTGCCAAGCGCTGCCCAGCCAGCTCCAGGCACGGGGTTAAGGGGATAGCTGTGTCAGGGAAGGCTGGGCTGCAGTTCAGCACTGCTAGAAGGAAATACTGCTCTACTCTAAGGAGACACTGAGATAGTTGTACTGCCAGCATCTTCTTCATTCTAAACATCTATTTTACTCTTAGATTTGACAGGTGGAACAGTGATGAGATGAGTGCTGAGAGTCTCTGTCTAATTTTACCAATTTGGAAACATAACTGAGAAATACATTTATTTTTATCCATCTCTATTTTCACAGGGATCTTACTCCTTTCATTCAGCACAGGCCAGAGCTACAAATCAAATTTGAGTTTCACTTAGCAAGGAGTGGAGTAGAAGATGGAGTTGTAAAGTTTTGGCTGAAGTATATCAAAGATTTGGCTGATCTAAACCATTTCACCCATTTTCATGTTTTTGAAGGCCTGCTGAATATTTCAAAGACAGTAAACAAATATATTCTTGGTGCAAAGGCTGCTTCTGGAGTAGGAGGAGGTATTTTTTGATTTCCAGCTGGATTTCCCACCCTGCTCCCAACAGGCTGCAAATAGTTAAGATTGCTCTTGGGTAGTCCCTTGCTTTTGTTGGACAGGCAACACAGTAATTCTGCCATTGCACTTGCCTCCCTTCTTGGGCTCTCTGCTTTTTTTCCTGTCGCACATCTTCAATTCCCAAACTTGCAGTAGTGCTATTCTCACCTAATGTCCTGTCTGAAATTCACAGGCTATATGTGCTAGTGTGAGTCAGCAGCAAATAAGCTTCATCTTTAGGAAAGACAGTGGTGAAGGAGTTTAAGGAGATTCAGAAGTGCCCTGTGATAGGACAAGGGGGAATGGATGTCAGCTGGACCACAGGAGGTTCCACCTTAACATGAGGAGGAACTTCTTTACTGTAAGGGTCACAGAGCACTGGAGCGGGCTCCACAG
>JANHFX010014299.1:19261-42165 GCA_027560015.1 Chloroceryle amazona | reverse complement strand
CCACCCTTTGGGCAAAAAAGTCCCCCCCCCCCGCCCCGAACCTGAGATATACTTTGTGGAGTTCTGCAGGTTTTCTTGCTTTTAATAAGGGAGTGAATGCATGTGAGGGCCAAATCCTCTGCCACAAGAAATATTCATTCTCTCTAGAGGAAATCAAGAGAGGGCTGATGACACAGCAGTATTCAGGGAAGTACTTTTGTAGGACCCTGTGCTATTCTCATATTTTTTTGAAACAGCTTTCCAGGTATTTTTTTGAAGAATTCATTATTCTACCCAGTCACTTGAAATTTATTTCTTATAAACTGGATATATTTAGAAAAAGTTGCAGTCAAAACCATGCAGTGCCATCATTGATTAATGTGCAGAGCAGCAACAAATGAGAAAGTCAAAAAGTAGTAAGGGAGGTCTAGCAGATGGGCAAAGCACCAAAATAAACATTCTGAAAAAAACCAAACAGATTCAGCAAACCACCAAACCCAGTGTGTTCTTGGGGGTTTGGGTTTATTTGTGTTAACTAAGTAAATTTTCTATGAATGTTGTTAAATTATTATAAAGCATGGGACACGACCAAGGACAGTTCAACATAATCTGAATATCAGAATATCAGGTTATCCTTCTAGAAGAGCTGCCCTTTCCCACGTGTCACTAAAACTAGATGCAGCAATGTCACCCAGAGCCCTTAACTGCTGTTGCTCACAATTTGCCTTCACTTTTTGTATGAAATTGCTTTCGTTTCAGGAATCTGGGTTCAAACTTGGAAAAAAAGTACAGTGATGCAAGTGTATAGAATACTGTGTCATCTTAATGGGACATGGCAACTTGGCAAATAACTTCTCATTAGCAAGGTTTTTGACCAACTTGGTTCCTGCTTTCTGCTGCAGGATAGGAAATGTTAGATAAGTAATACTTTTGTTTTGGGGAATGTGGCCTCATTATAACTGGAGAATTCAGTGCTATCACTGCTAGTGACTTGGGTGCAGATTCAGAAACTCAGCTTCTCCAATTTCCCATAACCCAGCTTTGAACCTGCTCACAGATGAGAGAAGTGGGTAACGCCTCCTTTTGATCACAAAAGGACAGTCACAAGCTCTACTCTGCGATAACAAAAAATGCTTGTAACTAGACAACACTGCATAATACATTACTATCTGCAAAGGAAATAAAAGGATTTGCAGCAGCATAGTTTTCTTGTATATACAGCCTGTGTAGAGAACTAACATTTAATTATATCTTTTGGGCATAAAACCATCTCAAAAGAGCCTCCAACTACAATTATAACACACAGATGACAGACATATTTTCAGAGATAATAATGTGTTTTGGTCAGAAAATGAGATTTACATGGCCTGAGACCAAGATCAAATTTTAAAAGCACTTTTAGACAAATTGTTTCTAGGATAATGGTTTCTCAACAGCTCCAAGTCAATCCAAGTGCAAGGTGCCACCAGAAAGTTTGCTCTGCCCTCCTTCTTTACCTTTAAGTTTCCTCCCCTCTCTTGGGCCTGTGTGACCAGACAGTGATAGCAGCAGGACAGTCGTCCAGCTGTAAAATGGACTGGTTCTTTGCTGGGTTCAGTTTTCAGCAGTCCTGGCTGGAACAGTTCCATATTAGCAGTCTTAGTTACGCAAGTGCTTTTGTACCATGTACAATTCAAATACATTTTTAGTGCTGTAAATAAATAATTCTGTTTATATTGCAGCAGCAGCTCAGGAGGATAGGAGCTCCAGTGTGCTAACCACACAACTGTGCATGGTCCCTGTTGCCTATAGCTTGCAGTTGGAAGCCCTGCACCCACTGACGGAGTCTTGGTCTTGTGCAGAAACCATTCGCACAGTTGGGAGCAGGGCTGAAAGGACCTGTCTATGTGTTTCTATCTATATTGTCTGGGCCTGAGCAAACTTTCCAGCATTAGAACTCAGGATGAATAGACAGTTACAAAAAACAAACCCAAACCATGCAAGCAACTTTTATGAGTAGCTTTAATCAGAAACAAAAGATGAATGCTGTATGAATAGAGAGGATTTGGTCACTGGAGACTGTATAGTGGTTTTCTTAAATATATCTTTGTTGGCTATGGCCGCCTCAGTCTATTGAATCAATATTTTCTAAGTTAAGAGGAATGTATATAAACAGAGTGTAGTCTCTAGGGTGCTGTTTATGGTCTGTCTGCTATAATATTCATGATCATACTAAAATTAGTGTTTTTTCTAAAGTGTGCTTTTGTTTAATATAGCTCAAGCAGTTTATATGGTAAATACACAATTTTGTTTTTTAAGAGTGAAACAGAGGCACCATAGAAAGCCCCTATAAACAGTGCTACAATGGTGGCTAATTAACAGAGGATTTGTTGTCATTTAATTCCAAGACTGCTTCTTGAATGCAGTCTATTTGTATTCAGACATAACTGGAAGATTTGATCTTGGATGTGGTAAGTGCTCCAAAATGCTTGGAGAAACAATGAACTTCCATGTGACATCTTCTACTTAAAGAGCTGCTATTGTGACATAACTGTGTATGAAAATACAGATAAATAAATGAAATAATACACTTACGTGGAAACGGTGTTCCTTCATGGAACCCTCTTCAGGCTGAGTGATCAGCTCCATCTGTTAAAAAAAACACAACAAATGACAGAAAACCCTGTTTAATCATTCTGTGATATTATTATTAAAACTGGGCTATCCTGAGACAGCCCCAACATTATTTAATACTGGGCTTAATGTTAGGAGGAGTGCTGGCAGGGTAGGTGCTTCTGCAGATGCAGTTGTTTGGATTTTCCCTGGGCATTCTCAGTTCTGGCAGCCCAAGGTCTTGACATCAGCATTATGGGGATAAAACAAAGCAGATGTTCCATTTCCTTCAGAATTAAAAAGTTTTCATGTAATGCGACCACAGAATATGCTCTAGCAAATATCTCTTTGACCCAAGCTCTTTCCTTCCAGCTGTATATACTATACTTCACTTCTCAGGTCTTTTCGTGACCATGTAACACAAATGGAACAGTAGCAGCTCTCTTAACAGGGACAAAAGTGACACAGGTTTACCTTGAAGGAATTTGAAATATGGAAATTTTGCATCTTCCTCTGCTTTAACAAGTTTCTGCTTTGTGTGGTTTTGGATCTTTCTGAATTTTCTTTTTGGACAGCAGTCAGGACCGTTTAGAGAACTGTAGGCTGGCTGAAATGATTGTCTGTCCTTAATAACCTCTCAAGTCAAAACATTTAAAAGCATGGTAGTTTGGTGCCTTGGTAAGTTTAAATGCCTTGGTAAAAACACAAATACTCTGACAATAGCTTATATGTACAAATCTAAAGGTGCACCTAAATGTACACCAAAAGCCAGAAATATGGAATTTGCTGCCTTATGTATGTGGCACTTGCAGACTGTACAATTCAGCACTTGTGTGGTAAAATGATATTGAAATTTCATCTGTCTTTTCTGGTCGATACTGTCACCTATATAGACATATGTCATTTGCAGGCTCATAGGTTTTCTCTATTTGAAAAACAGGCCCTTCTTTAATATCTGTTTTTTAACTATACTTTCATAAAGCACCCTATTATTATTTTAAAGTGTATGTAACTCCTGTGGCAAGCTGTGGTGGGTAGAATGCTTCCAGGTGACATAAGAATTGTAGATTCTGCTGCCAAAGTTGACAGCCATATCTCAAATAGGCTGAGGAGCAGCTGTTACCATTGACTGTTCAGTCCTGGGTTAAGGTATTGGTTTGCTGTAGTAGAGAACATACCTTGCTGTAATATTCAGCTGGGACTGGAGTGCCTGAGTCTTAAAAAGTAATGCAGGATTGCTAAAATTAGCCATGATTTTTTTTTTTTTTCTTGTCTTTCAGCATGGTGGATTTTTTCTTTTTTTTTTTCAAACTAAATTACTGTTGGCATTTCCATTCTTACCTTCATTACATTAGCAATGGAAAAGTAGCTAAAAATTGTATCTTTGCTTGAAATTTTAATGGTGACATGTACAATTGGTTTTCACAAGTTCATTTCTTAGTACTTTTCTCATTAGCACTGAATAAATTTTGTTCCAGGATGTTTGGAACAACTGGTGAATGTTTGCCAAACTGTCTGTAACAGACTATGAAATTAGCTGTGAGCTTTGCTGGAGTTGTGAGAAAAGTTTATCTTTCATTACAAATCAGACATTGTAAATTGTATTATTTGACTATAAATATAACTCCTCACAGCTTCCCGGTCTGATCTCAGCGACTGACCATCTCTCCCAAAGCCAAATGGAACACTTCAGGTAATTGAGATTCATCTTGGACCAGTATCTGCAGATAGCAATTACTAGATCATAAGGAGAAAGTTGCTGGGTTTATGGAAGCTCAACTATATAATGAATTCCTGGTCCCATCACCTTGTATTCTCTTTGCAACTGCTGGATCTAGTCCACATGGTTTTATTCATGTATGCTGCTTTCCTACCATGCTGGACTGAATCTGACAGGAAAGAACATTGCACTCTGCTCCTTTCCTCCTCTGGCAGATACTGTGTATACACAGCTAACTCAGTCCACCCTTTGCTAACTTGATGATTTTTTAATTTATTTTTCCTGCTGCCTTTTTCCTTCCTTGTCTTCCTTTTTAAAGTTATTTCTCTTTTTAACAATGTCTGTTTAAATGTTTCTGATTATATTCATCTTTATCTCTTTTCCTGCTGATCTCTTGCAGCTCTTTTGCCATGAGCTGCATTTCCAATGTGTCTCTCTCCCTGTTAGGAATTGCTGCTGTTCCTGCTGTGCTGCTGCTCAGCTCGCTCTGCAAAGGCTGCTTGTAATTATGTGGGTATTAGTCAGCCCTGGAGAGAAGGGCTGCGCTGTGCTATGGGTAAGGTTGAACCCTAACCAAATAAAGCAAGCTCCATTTTTCTTCCTGTCAGAGATCAATTTATTTTGCTGCAATCCACAGCAGAACTAAAGGAATCAAGTGAAAAGATGTGGACATTTCTGGAGTCTATGCATAAAGCAGCTCAGATTATTTTCTTAAAATAGGACAAACATCAGGAAACCTCTTATGAACACCAGCAAAAAATTACGCAAGTACAGAGACAGCCCAGTAGAGAATTACTTTTTACTGATTTGACTAGATGAGGATTGACTGTTGCTCAGCATCTCAAGAAATGTCTGGAACTGACAGCAGAATTGAAATCTCCCTTATGGGACATCACAAAAGCAACTGTGAAAGTAAAAGCAAGCACCTACTCAGGAAAGCGGTAAGACAGACAGAGAAAGACAGAAATCATTCAGGCTCAAACAAAGCACTTCTGCTTTTTGGAGATTGGCTCTTGCTTTTTTAGACGCAGCTCTCACACCTGGTTTGGCTCAGTTACTACCATTCAATGATTCTGGATGCTGTGAGCTTCCCCTTTGCCCTTCTTCCATTTTATCCCTGTTACAACAATGCCACTGGGGAGGTTACCTAGTGAAATTATATCAGTAGCTCTGCAAGCTGTGGGGAAAGAAACTGGAGGGGTAAGATGAAGAATATTGAACATCTTCTAAGAGCACCTAGGACTTCTGTGCCTGTCTGAGGCCTAAACCATGAGAGCTGAAACATCCTTCCCTGTTATCACACTACTTTCCTCTCTTTATATTAGACCTTATAATGACTTTGAAGAACATTTCAGTTCCTTCATTTGCTCAAGATATAGTGACCACCACAGAAACAAGTCTCACACTGCTGCTTTTGGGAGGGGAGAGTTTCCCCTTTCCTTACCTTCAGATGTTGAGTGAAAACCAAGCCACCAGCTACGCAGCACCAGCCCAAATCCCAGTGAGCAGGCTCCCCAGCTGCCAGTGGATCCTCCTTGGCAAGAAGAAAACATGGGGAGAACAAAGCCCCTGGACTTGGAAAACTGAGATCACGGTCTCACTCAAGCTGGCGACAGCCTGGAAACAGTCCACTATTTATGTGTGAGAGTGAGACTCTTATCTGTAAAATCTGCCCTTCATTTATGTCTTAACCAAAATATTGGGCATGTTTGGGACCAAATATCCTTTTTGTTGATACTGCAGGTAGCATAAGAGACTGTATGCAACTCATGCAATTTTTTTTCTGCTAAGACCTGCCAGCTTTGTTCAACTGTGAACCCCTGTGGACTCTCTTCTCTCTGTTTGAGAACAATTCACTCCCACACACTTTTTCTCAAGCTACACGAACCTTTTCCCACATGATCATGTAAGCATATCCATGCCACGCAGCAATATATATAGGAACAGAGTACTGAGAGGAAGCACTGGAGTCTGCTGCTGCTTCCCACAATAGAAAGTGATCACATGGAGTGCATCTACTTACTCAGATCTGGTGTCAGAAGAATAATTTGTGTTCTCTCTGCAGAAGTAAAAATAAATAGGGTTCAGGATGAGTTCAACAATCTAAGGTTGCATATTAACCGCTCATGCTTTCCCTGGTTGATGAGGCGCTTTTCAAGTTTCCCACTACGAGGAAAGCAAAAAAAGCCCAGTGCATGGATGAAGGGCATGGTGCTCACACGGAATTGACTCATACTTTTTGGTCGTGACTTTAGTGGGCTTTTGTGAGCCTTGACTACAGCATCTTTTAGCAGGATTGCCTTGAGTCACTGGCCTGTCTATTCAAGATCTACAGATCTGCGGAACATGAGTGTATAAAATAGGCTGTTCCTGTTCATGCACCAAATTATGAATTGAAAAGTGCAACTGTGGGTAGACTGTCAGTTGATTTCTATCTTACTCTCTCTTTTGAATAACAAAGCTGTATTAATACAAGTAGTAACCATCCCTTTGCCAGACCTTTAAAGGAAAATCTACTCTTAGTGTAGAACTACCAAATAAGAGTAGTAAAGAACTCCAAATTATTATGAACTTCCAAATCTCTAACCAAATTAGGTCATGAAACAGCACCCCTTTTTCCTCTGCCTCTTTTCCATTCCCACTTGTCTCCCTTATTACACTGTGTAGGAACATGGACTTCAGAGCAAGAGCAAATCTCAAACACAGAAACCATTTATATTAATGTATGACAATTTACCATGAAGATGGAGGGCTTGCAAACTGTAAAGCAGTCAACCCACTGCTACAATTCAATCGGCATGAGCTGACAAGCTGAAAGATTAATGTATGTTCCTAAATAGGAATGAGTTTGGCCAAAATGGAAGAAACCATGCAGTAATCACTGAAGGGGGAAGAGACAGATTCTAAAAAGAATTTGAGATCATAGTCACTAATTGAACATTGTGTCATTGTTTGTAAAAATCTAATGGTTGTGGTGAGGAGTAAAATAGAACGAGCCAGACTCTTCTCTGCAGTGACAGAACAAGAGGCAATGGGCACAACCTGAAGCACTGGGAAATCCCCTTAAAAAACTTTTTCCCTGTAGGGTAATAAAACACTGAAACAGGTCACCCAGAGAGATTTTGGAGTCTCCATCCTTGGAGCTATTCAAAACTGGACTGAAGAGAGCTGTGGGCAACCAGCTCTAGGTGGCCCTGCTTTGGGCAGGAGGCTTGGACAAGATAACCTCCAGAGGTCCCTGCCAACATCTACCTCTGTGATTCTGTGAGTTGTCTGTTGCTTTTTCAATACCTACATGGAGAACACAAATATGAGAAAAGAAAGACCAGAAAGTTACCCATGTGACAAGATTCATGAACTAGGAACTGATAATAAATGATTTAAAAAGTAAGCTATACAGTTTTGACCACTTGACTAGCTGGAGCAATTTGCTAAGGAACATGGTGGATACTCCACCAATACCAATTCTGAAATCAAATTAGACATCATTCTAAACACCAACGTTTTATTCAACTAGAACCTAATTCAGTAAAACCTCTGGTCTAAGCTATAATGTGTTTATATTAGATTAGTTTTAATAATAGTCTTCTTATTAATGGTCTATTCTATATAAAATACATTTATAAAAGCACATTGCTGAACGGGGCCTATGATCTAGTCAACTTAAATATCTTGGTGCATCTTTTAGCTCTTGACTTTTCATCCCATTCTTTCAACCTCAGAAAAATGAGAAAGTACAAAATATATTTCTTTGCATTGCCACCATGTAGGAAAAACCTACAGTGAGAAAAACAGCTGGTGTATTTTTTTAAACTCCATAAATGTGTCTCTGAAGAAATAAAAATACCTTTGAAAAAGAAAATACGGTACAAGAGAGACCTGTACAAACCATATTTCTCCCTGGGGTGCCCTGCAGTACTGGTTTTCACAGGGAAAAAAGAATTGGTGCATCTTTCAAGCTGTGGTTTTAAAGAGTTTTCAAGAATGAAGAAAGCTCCTGAAGTACAACTGCAACCATGATGCCAAACTTCAGTAGCACTTGTAAATTTATGGAAGATGTGCCCACCTCTTTCTGACTGCAGAGGATGATGAGGTGTCACAGGTACAGAACAGAAGCTTACAAAGATCTTTTGAATTTTAAGCTAGGTTGAAACCTGAGGACATGTGCATCTGAGCAGCACATTTTCTAGTTCACTGTGTCACTGTGACAGCAGTTGTTGTATGTAGTGTGTTGCAGGTGAACAGAGTACCTTAAGAGGCCTGCTTCAGTTCAAATATTTAGTTTGTCAATTATACATTGATTAGGTCTATTGGGCCTCTTTATTCATCTATACTGTGATGCAAGCATTCAGGTTACAGCACTTAGTTTGCTGTGCATCCTCTTCTGTGAGAAGCAGAATATCCTTCCCACTCCTTCATTTGACTCTAGTAATTTTCAGAAGCGAAGGCGGTGCAGCTTGTCAGCACCTTCCACAGGTTACCTGGGCAGTGACAGCCCAGGTTCCACACTGGCATGCAGTAGACCAAACGCTGGAGACTGTTTTTTGCAGCCTTCTCTCAGGCAGCCAGACCAAATCCCTTCAGACTCAAAGAGGATATTTTTAGAGTAACTAACAATCAATCAGCATCAGCCCAAACAAAGTGATGTTTCAGAAAATTGCTGCTCAAGAAGGAATACTGAAGATATCAGGAAAGAGGATTCTTAGCTTTACAGAGCCATGTTATATACATGCTAAATCTTTCCAAAATGAAAAGAAGTGAAACTAAGTTGGCTAAAATCAAATATATTTGACCTTTTTTTCCATATAAACAAAACCTTAGACATTATCTGAGATCTCCCTCATGTGAAAAGAATAAAAAAAGAACTTGCTCCCTCTGGTACATTATTCCTTCCTAGAGACAGGGAAGGTGATGTTTGTAAGGTATGTGATTCTAGCCTTCCACCTTAATTGATGTAGCCAGATACTTGCCCTGAGATGGGACTGTGTGGCAGATGCACCTCCCCACAGAAGCAGATCTCTGCATTTCTGATACTTTTGAACACCCTGGTATAGACCTTTGAATCTGCAAGATACTGATCTTAGAAATGATGAGTACATTTTACCAGCTTCTCCCTCAGCATTTCATTTAACTTTCATTAACAGAAAACCAAACAGAAACATCACACAGAGAGAGAGGAATACAAAGAACATTTCTCACTGTTAGAATTTCAAGAAAGTCTCAGACCCCCTCTTCCCCATGCCCAGACTCCCCACCTCCCCAGCAAAAATAACTACGGGAGCAGGGGGGCCTGAAAACACACCCTGGTGTGACACTGCAGAAAGGGTATTGCTCACTCTCTCAGTGAAGTAAATTTCTAAATACCCAGTGAGGGTAAATTAAATGGCAACATTATTTGCTGGGGCTGGTGCTTTGTTTATGTGATTCAACCACAAAAGTCATTTTGTAAAAGAGGTGCAAGCAAACAGCACCATTTTAAAAAAAATCCAAGTCTGATGACTAACAGAGGTCTGCACCAGCTTCTCAGGCTGCCCTATGGGGGGTTGCCTGCCTAACACAGAGCTAAAAGAGCAGTTTGTATTTAGTGAAAAAGAACACATTGAATTCTCCCATTGAATTCCTCCCATTTATGGCCAAATAGAAGAAAATAAAATAAAGTAGTAAACATCAATAACTTTTAAAGTGTGCTGATTTTCTAAAATGCACCAGTGTAAGACTCAGCAAGCAATGGAGGAAAACATTCTTACTCTCCATTAAAAAAACCTGCATTCAAAACCCAGGAGAGTGGAGCTTTCTTGATCAGCCTCTATGTGTTTACTAACATGCAGGTGTCTAAAACCATGTATTTACCAATCACAGGTTACCTGAGTTTAATACATCAGAAAGAAATTGTAATGTTGATTAAAATTTAACAGTCACCTTCTGCCTTTTGTGGCTGCAGACTTTGAAACCATGCCCAGAATAAAGTAGGAGTTCTCTGTGGGACTAACCTGATTTGAGCATGGTTAGAGGGTAATCTTTGAAGGACTGCCAATACAAATGATCCTTCTCGATAAAGTCTGCCTTGAGCATGGTGAAATGTCCCTTGGATCCGATTCACTAAATGTCTCTGTCCTCTTTGAGCACCTTTCAAGTTACAAAAACCCCGAACTAACCACCACCAAAAAACCAAACCAAGCCAAATCAAACAAACAAAAAAAAAACAAACCTGAAAAAAAACCCAACCCACTGAATTTTAGCAAAAAGTTTACCCTAATGATAAGCCTAGATTGTTGACCTAAAATGGGCATTGCGCAAGCCCTTTTTTATGTTTTACTAAATAAAGATATTTACTCTAGCATGCTGTTAATTATTAACTGTCTGATGGGCTAATTTGGAGACCTCAGAATGAGACTGAACAATCAAACCCAGAATCTTTTCTCATTTACTCTGCATTTGTTGCCAAAAGCAGTCTTTTAGACCTCTGCTCTGCTGATGAATTTAGAGCAGTGAAGGTTGTTTGCAAAAATAGTTAGATTTGCTTGCTGGAGCTGGGATGTAAAGGCACTGGTATTCTCATTCCCCCTTTTTCTCCTACCTTCCCCCATAAAATAGTACCATTTTTTAGGTATAGCACTTATGCTGAAAGTACCACAGAGCCCAATTGCAGACAGCTACAATGATGCATTAGAGAATTTTAGTCCGCACTTCACTTTAAATGTCTGGTTTAGGTAGCACTTTGCCAAATGGGAGCCTGAAGGTGCCCTGTACATACCTTTCTTTGCAGCTGGAAAGGTGAAGGGAAACACTAGGTACATCTTTTTGGTCCATTTTTCTCAGTGCAGTTTGTGCCAGTGCATGGATTTAAGGAGGTTTCATCTGGAATCCCAAGACGACCGTTTCCCTTCATTTGCAGCAGGATTTCTTGAACTTCTGAAGGCTGCTCCTCCTGCTTCAGAAAAAAGGTCCCAGCACTTGGCAATTTTGCTGTGTGCTGCTTAAGCCCTCCCCATCCCTGGCCCACCTTGGATAACCCTGAGCCATGCCACCATTGGTTTGTGCTTTGTTTTTTCCAAAACACCACCTCAGAGTGTCCTTTCAAAAAATGGAACCCCCTGACAGTTTTTCTTTAATGCAAATATTTTAAGAGGTTACTTGAAACAAGTGTTAATAATTCACCCCCTCTATATACCTTGTGTATGACACAGATTTCTCCTGCTATCCTATTAGTGAAGTCTCACCACATTTAGATCCAGTTATCACTAATTGAAAAGACAGCCAGCAGCGGATAGCTCTTCTATGTTTTTAGAGGCTGGAGTATAACTATCACAGGTTCAACTCTATGTTTTTTTTAAGGATAATTAAGTGCTCGCTTCATTCCGAGGACTGAAAGGATGAACCCTCCACTCTAGCTCAGGTACAGGCATCACCAAAATGTTACAGGGCTCTCTGAAGCCCTGCAGTGAGTTTCAGGCTCTGCTCCATTTTGGAGATGCCATGAAGCAAACTTCCAGCAGTCTGAAGAACCTCTCCTTTCAGGAAAACGGTTCCTAACCCCCAAAGCATGTCAGTACATACACAGTGCTTCAATTCCATCTGCCTGTTCAGTAGCATGTGTAAACTTGGACTTTGTGGTGCAACACTTGAACAACTAATGTAGATGTGTGAGGAAATATTAATAAAGCCATAAGCCTTTGCTGTGACCTCTGCAGCACTAATGTTACTGCAGCAGAAAACAGAGATTAGTTTTCTGGTTATGGGAGAAATACAACTCTTGAAATCTTGTGCCATGTATGAACAACACAAAACACTTATGAAATGTGAAATTCTTCTTTTTCATAATATATTTTAGAACACATTCTCCTGCTGATGTCTTCCATAAATATACAGGAAAATGCTGCTGCAGCTCAAGAAGACATTCCTTTGCTCTGTCCTTTTTGTATTTCAACACACTTTCCAGATGCCACTTAGCTGAAAGAGATGGGCTGTTTCTACATTTAGCAAACAAGAATGTAAACAGTCTGCAGTTTAATGAACTAAACCATGTCATGAACTAGAGGTCTTCCCTTCCTCCCCAAGCAAGCATTTAAATTGGCCTCTAAGTATTTAAACTTCTTTAAAGGCAATATTGCCAAAAATGAAATCAAAGTGGCTTTTATTCTATCTTCATACCTACTAGCTATTAAACATGGAAATATCCTGGGATTGATTAACAGACAAGAATTCCTGCTGTCATTTCAGTACCACAAGAATCTGTAGTTTTTCCATTATCAAAGAACAGGAAAAAAACCCAAACAAACAAAAACCAGCCAGCTTTTGTTTAGGAAAATGTGTGTATGTGGTTTAAAACATTCACAGCAAATGTAGAAAAATATATAATCCTCACAGCTGATAGAATTATTTTGCTAAAAGCCATGAGGTCAGGTGGCCAGAGTTTTCCAGAAAGCTGATACGTGAACAAATAGATGCACTTTCTATGTACAGAAAAAACCCAGACTCATCTACAAACAGCCAAAGTGCTGCCTGGTGTTCCATACAACCCTGTTCATATCATGCAACCACGCAGGTCTCATCCACTAACACTGGAACCAAAGCCAACCCCAGGTAGTTGCACTACATAAGAAATATTCACTTATATTTTACCAATGAATAATCACAGAGGTACAAAGCAGTGAAATGAAGTCAGACATAGAGAGGATCAATACTACCACAAACAAAAACCACAGAAGCTAAGAGCAGTTGGCTCTTTCAAATGCAGCCTGTCAATGTAGCTGTGAATCTTGAAGGATGTCAGTCAGAATCTCTCGGTTGACTCTGAGTTTGATCAGAGCTGTTAGTCCTGGTTAAGTGAACAGAGGCAGCTGTTTGTCATCAAAGAGCAGATGCTTCACCCAATTCTTCCTCGAGTATTATGAATAAGAAAACTGCATGAGGTGTTATTTTGTTTGTTTCTTTTTTTTTTCCCCCTCCTGTGGCCAAAATCATCATTCAGCATTTGTATGGCTAGAAATTACTGCATCTTATTCCAGTGGTGGACTAATGTATCTCAAACTGGGATTAGTTGACTGTGTTGAAAAGAGAATATGTTGATAAGGTTTATGTTATCTAAACAAGACATTTTGTATACTTGAGTGTGAGGTAAATGGATATTGCTGAAAGAAAAGAAAAGATGGAGCCAGGGAAAATGATGAGCCATTTCAGGCAAAGAAAATCCATCTGGGAGTACTTATGCTGTATCTTTGGTATCAAAAGGTCCTCACTTTCAACAGGCAGATAAGCCTGATTCTGAGCTGAGCCAACCTCCTCACACATCACTTCTGGTTCATAGTGTCTTTCTTTCCTTTCCCAGTTACCCCGGGTATGGGAAACAGAAATCTGCTGCAAACTGGCAATACAGAAAGCCTGTGTGAGCTCTTGCTAATGGGCTGCCCTCAGGAGCTGAAGTCTTCCATGGCTGCAGCTTTCCCCTTTTGAAGCAGCCTCAGGATTTTCTTTCCCAAATGTTCCCAACTCTGCCTGCCCTTTTCCGTGTTTGCCAGCATTGTTTTTCTGGTTCTGTTAAACCCTCTTTAGGGAATTGTGTGACTACAAAGAGGGAATTTCAGTGGTGTTAGCAATCCGAGCACCAGTGCCAGGGCTGCAGCAAGTGGGATGTCAGAGTGTAAATTTGACCACACCTTACCAGTTGTTGTTGTAGAAAAAGAGGGGTTGCTGTGGTGAGGAAGTGATGGCAGACAAAAGGCAACTTGGTGAAGAGGAATGAAAGCAAAACTCCTGGCACCCCAGCACCTTATTTGACCCAGGAATACTGAAGGTTGAGGCTGGAAATCTGTGGTATTATGATGTTGACTCTTGCAGACCCAGGACATTATCCTATTTGCCCTTCACAAAGCTCCCCATGAAGAAACAAAACAGCCTCCTGAGGTAATGCTGGTTTACAGCAGAAAACCACCATCAAATACATAGAGAGTGGCTACACTTACTATACAGTGTACTTGCCTTGACCTTTAAGAAAAAAGAAGGAAAAGTAGTGCTTGCCATGGAAGGAAGTCTTTCCAATCCAGAGGATTTTATTTCTTTACTTTGGCTAATATATTATTTTGCTCATTTTCTGACTAATTTTTCTTGGATTTTAAAGGCAATGGTGAGTTACAAGTTTGCATCTATGTTTTCAACGGACTTCAGTTTAAATACTATTGTGTAAACTATACCTGAAATAGAAAAATACCACAAAAAGAAGTTTTTAGAAATGTATCAGTCTTTAGAGCTGATAAAAAAAGAAAACTGACACACAGCAGACAAATATGCATAGTATGTAATGATATGCATCTTCCTTGTGTCACCCTGGTTTGCAGTCATTCTAAGTGCACTGAAAAGAGTCTTTTCACAGGCACTGGGCTGAGACCACAGAGATATTATAAGGATGAAAAAAGTAAAAATCAGTTATTGCAAGTAGAATACACTGGTGACAAATACTGGTACTGCTTACATTATATTAACATTTTCCAATACTTTTTCTCACCTGTTTTTGTTGCCTCTTCTGCTCAACTGTACCTCTGCTTCCATCTATTGCTTCTGCCAAAGAAGAGATAACCACTGAACTTCTGACAGTCCTAACCCTGGAGAAAAAAAACCCAATGCTTAGCAGTACTTGTCTTCACAGAGAATGGAAATCAGGTGTCATTGTTAGTCATTCTATATGGCTTAATAGTCACATACCATTTTGCACATCTATTTGTCCTGGGAAAAGAAAGAAGCCAGTAGCACAGAGACATGTGTTCCAGCTTCCAGACATTTTGTTAATGCAATTCTAATGCACCATGTCCTGGAGAAAACCCTTCCTTAGGGGAACATGAACACCCTTCTTAAATATGGTGAAGATCTGGACAAAGAATTACACCATGTGTAAACAAAGCCCACTGTTTATTTAAGAACAATTTTTAAAAAGCTGTATATAGATCAATCTTAGGGAAGAATGATCAAGAGCAACATTTTTCTCAGGGTGAAAAGGGGGCTGCTCTAATACCTTTTCAGCATTATATTTTATTGCCATTATCAGGTTTCAACAACTGACTAGAAGTCATGGATTTAACACCCTTTACACATAAAAATATCAGTGCCACACTATTTTAAGAAATCGCAAAGGATGTCCAGAAACACAAAGCTTGTTTCTTAATCTATGAAGACGTAATTGGGAGTAGGCTGAGCTAGATGCAGAGAAATATGAACCAACCATATAAAGTCAAAGTCTATTGTAATCATTGGCTAAGTTAAATCTGTTTTTCTAAGAAGTGTGTCAACTCAGCCAACAGAAGCTGGCATCTGTGTGTGCACTAGTTTTTCCAAAGAAAGCCCAAAGAAAAACTAATCTGTTTATTCTGGCATCAAGACACTCGCACTCCACTCAGCTATGTATGTTCCAAGTCCGGAATTATCTTCATTCTAGTCAATGTATTATCACTCCTTTCAGAAAACATATACATTCTGAAAACAAATAATACTCTGCATTCAGAGGTAACGCTTTTGAGGAAGGTTAATTCTAGTGAGGTTACCTGACTACCTTAGCAAGCAACAAGATAACTTCTGCAGTTCTCCACTGTCTAGTGTCCTTCAGTATCCACTTTTTCATGTAGGGAAACTGAAGTCTAGGAAGATTAGCTGATTTACTGTAGGGTCAATAATTTCCAGAATTATTGCAGCTTCATTTGGCAAAATTGACAATATACCAAAATTCCCAGTTAAATGCTATCGGCTTTCAAAACAAAGCATGCTGTTGTTTACAAAAGTAATGTCACATGATCTACCAAGGGTGGGTGACACCTGCACGAAGAGCTGTAGATCTGCTCAACAGCTAAACAGGAGCTGGGGCAGGTCAGTGGGATGCTGGTGAGGCTGCCTAAACCTGGGTTAACTTCAGCTGTGGTCCTGCTGGGTGCAGCTCAGTGCCCCTTGGCTCAGATAGGCTGCTGCTGCTGCGTCTGTTGGCTAGTGTGGAGCAGTAGTGTGGAGCCACCTGCCCATACTCCATGTCCAACATGTCCTACCTGCTCCTCATGCCCTGCAGGGCTGCACCTGGGTGCCAGCTGCTGCCTGCTCTACATCAAACAAAAGCCCTGGTACAGAGCCAGGTGCTGAGTTCAGATCTCTGGAGCTTCAGGCCAGTGTCTTCATCACAAACCCCTTAAACTTAATTTCCTGTCACATTCCTCACACTTAATCTTCAAGGTGTATATATGTCTATGAACAGAAGAAGTAAGCAGGGAAAAAAAAATCAAAATAAATTTAAAAACTATAATTTCTTTATGCAAAAAATCTCACAGAATACCAAAAAGAAGCCAGAATTTTACAGAAGTAGAGTCCGACAGAAATTATGAAGAACTCTGCAGGATTTTATTAAGAATTATTACTTGTTCTTTTAATCCAGACCTGTATTCCTGTTAAAGAATTTGAATTCTGCAGCAAGCCTGAAAAGTCCAGTTATAAAACATTAAATTATCATTTGGATCTTACATAAAGATTGAGAGGGAAATTATTTCCTTTTGCAAATCAGCACTTTCATACTTGAATGAGAGTGTTCACCTTTAACAAAATTCATTGTTATCATTATAACTGAACAGTTCTAGGAAACATACTCTTTTACTACCTTACAAATGCACTTCAGTGAAGTATTTAAAGACGAGAAAGATTATTACCTTAGAATCTTTAGGTTTTTCCCATTAAACACACCCTAAAACATGCGTTTTTACCAGGATACCCACATAACTGCTATGTCATGTAATATGAATGCACATTGTCATACTAAGTTCCCACAAACATGTTTTTTGCTCATAGCATGAAATGAGTTAAATTCAGAGCTAGGTTTGTATCTTCATATAAATGCCAACTGCAGTGGAAGTATTAGAGACATTAGTATCCAATTGTCAGACACCAGTTAATTTAATAGCCTACTAGGTGGGTTTTAAATAAATAGATGCTTTACCAGCTTTGGTTGACATAGCCATGTACAGCATGTGGTTTCTGGAAAAGAGGACTCTGGCATCTCAGTGGTCCACAGGAGACTCCTCTCCCAGGGAAGGCAGAATTACAGAAGGTATCAGATCCTGCATCTAAATTATGGTATCATTTTGCAATTTTTATTACCCAGACTTAGAGACGTATCCGTTCTGAATTTAATCTCTGCATTAACTGACTTTCCCCCAGAGCATGTACCCTGCCAGGAAGATGTATTTTCATTACCTTTCTGTTTGATTTTTGTAATACTATATCCTGAGGCAAGCTTAAAAAACCAGAACAGCAGTTAAATCCCCATCTGGGATGTTATGGAGGTTCAAAAACGTCTTATGTAAGGATAATTTAGCATCAGAAACATAGCTTTCAGAACAGATTTATTAGCAAGTCAGCTATGATGACTGGCCTTAGGGAAGCAGACAGGCCTTGCTAATGAAAACTTTGCACAGTTATTGCTAAAGCCAAGACCTTACAATTTGCCTGAAATGCTGTCTCTTACCATAGGCTGCTCAAGGTTCTGATGCTTTGCTTTTCAGTGGCAAATTGGCAACACAGGGATGAGCAGGTTCCTAGGATGTGCCATGGCTAACGTGGCAGATGAACCATTTCCAGTTAATGCACCATTTTTTTTTTTCTTTTTTTCTTCCTGAGACCTGAGAGATGAGTTGGCTTTTGTGTTCTTCTGAAGCCTGAACGGGTAAAAATACAGGACTGGAGAATGCACAGGGAAAGAAAAGGGTATTTTACTTTGCCATTTCCATCCTCTTTTGCCTATGCTTGCTCAGGAAGACCTCCTGCTGCAGGAAGAAAAAAGCATGTGAACCCTGGTGAGTGGGCTCAGCCAAATACGCTTTGCTCATGGGAGGCTCAGCAGTAGGTGCTGTTAGAGCCAAGGCCTAATGTGAATCTAAATTTACAGAGTAAGAAATTTTAGGTAAAAACCATAAAATCTGGTTTGTTTCACTTCATTTCCCATATCTTTATAAGCTGTTGTGCTAGCCTTAAAGAGAAGTGTCTGCAGTAAGTGATGACAGTGAGAATATAGTAAAAGTGTTTCAAGAAAAGTCTGAAATAGCATTTTCATTTGCCTGAGAAGTGCCCAGTGGTTGCCAGGTCACACTAACACGGTACTCGTCGAGCCGTGTTACCTAGAGGGCAGGCTGATGGCCTTGGCAAAAGAAGTCGTTCCTTCATCTGTAAATCCAGTCCAGCTCACTAATAGGCTTTGACTCCATCCTGGAGCAGTGCTGCTGGGTCACCTCGTCCCCTCCCTTGCAGGTTGTTGTAGAAGACTCAGAGGAATGCAGTAGCACTGTCCAAGGAGCAACCTATGGAATGGGGATTGAAGGTGCAGGCCTCTGCCAGGAGAAAGGTCCTGCTGATGGACCAGACCACTTGCAGGGCCAGAAGGGCCAGAGGGGATAGAGCCCATGAACCCATCTTTATACAGTGAGTGCCAGAGATACCAGGGTGCTCTGTACTATAAAGCTGTCTGTTGTCCATAGTACACAAATCCTAACATTAAGTGGAATCTCTACTGTGTTTCAGGAATGCATTAATTATACTTAGATGGTGAGGCAGTTAGGTGGTGAATTGGTATTCAATAAAGGAAAACATTTAACAGTGATTAAAAAATGTATAATGCAAGACTGGGTATGTTTCTGTAGTCAAAATCCTATCACTTTTTAAGCACAGACCTTCCTTCCTCCCTCCCATCAATGCTCTTCTGAGCAAACACTACTTCACATTAGAAAAAGGATTTAATGTGGACATAAAAGCTTGTGGGGGATTCTTGCCCAACGTGAAATGGTCAAACTCACCTCGGGCAGAATATCTGATATAATTTTCTTAGCCTCAGATGAAAGTGATTAAGCACAACTGAGCCCAAACCGAACTAGAGGGGCTAATTTATGGTACAATTAATTCTTACTGAGGCACACAATTGCTCATGCTGGTTTTATTTTTTCTGTTTTGATGATTTTTCTCCTTAGTATATTCAGAACCATAGTGTTCCTGAAGCTGACTATGATCCCTCCCATCAGACTAAAATGCTCTTATAAATATCCAGTCTATGTTGCTTTTCTTGACAAAAATCACTTCATTAAAGAATGAGAGGTCTCTTGAAAGAGAGGTATAATATTCAGTGTATTAGTACTTCAAGGTGGGGGGAAACATACAGGAACACTAATTACCTTCTGATACTTGAAAACAAACACCTCCTCAATTAAAACTGAGGGTAATTGTGTTTCAAGGGTATTCTAAGAAGGAACTTAGTAAGTCAATTTAAGAATATTCAGAGGGGATAAAGTCTTTATGTGTTTCTGGTGCTCTATGCTTTCGGTATAAACTCATAAAACATCCAAACTTGATAAAGGGGGAAATTGAGACACTGAATTAGAAACTAAAGCTTCGAGAATGCCTTTTCATTGTGCAGATTGCAATTCTATACACAAAGCTATGATTTTCATAAATAAGGAAAGTTGTTAAGTTTGGGGAACATATTTTGTAAACTAGAGAACATATAAATAGTTGTATTAATGTCATTGCCAATCAGGTTGTCAAACTAAAATCTCTACAGTCAAAACTTGAGTTCTATATTGACAGCATTTTTACAAGTTGGCAAAAATGGGATTCATCCAAAGCCTGCTGAAATCTTTTTGTGAGTTTTCAGGGACTCGAAAAAGGACTTCAATATGAAATGCTTCATAATGCAAGAGACACAGTGTTCTCAACACGTATCTCTGCAAAACTGCTTGAAGCTTCATAATCAAAATGGCTTTACAGCTTAGAAAGCAATGTAAAAAATTCAAAGTTTCATGGAGACCACAAATACATATTTTCCAACACATTATTCTTAGAACTGTCTATATTTCATTTGTCTACATGAAAAAAAAAAATGCCCAGCTAGTAAGTAGAGCAGAGAATCAGAAGTCAGGAAACCCAGGTTAGGTTCAATCCTGTATGTGATTTTTGGCAAAATGCTGTGCTCATCTGTGATGAAAATAACTTCAAAAAGCCATAGGCATGCTCTCCTCCAGTGCTTGAAGGACAAAAGTTTTTCTACTAACAAAATCTGCAAAAAACATATACCAAACTGAACAATTAAACTTCTTTATTTATTTGCAATACAGAGCAGTGTTTTGCAGAAGAAATGGCCTAGAAAGTATTCACAAGCATCCATGGGCTGGTATGGCTCCTGCAAACACCCACTAAAAAATTACATTTACAAATCTCTCCATATGTTATAGAAGAAGTAGTTTTAGGATGCCTTAAATTGCACTTGTTCACACCGAATTACTATACACAGCGTGGGATGCAGACTGGAATATCGCAAAGTAGCAGTCAGAATTGCCGATAAGGTCTCTTGCTCTCATGCATGAAAATGTTTCCATATAAACTGGCACCAGGAAATAAACCCCACACCTGATGTGAAGGGCAACTGAGTCCAGAAACCTAGAGGTTCCCTGACTGCTCTTATTGGCTACCCAGCCCAAAGCCTGACTCTACACCAGTCCTCCTCAGAGAAAAGGAGATAAAGCAGTTCCCCCAAAGAAAATAATCATTACAATGAGTTAGAGGCCTGGCAAGGTCTTATTCAAAAGTTTATGATGTTATATAAACTACTCAGTACAGCTCAAAGAATATGGTGTTGATATTACAATAAAACATGTTATTTTCTGAGTTTAATAATAATAATAAAAAAAGTTAGTGCTATGTAATAACTGAACGACATATCATCATAGCTTTCCCAGTATTCTCTGTAAGCCAGTAGGGTCTTCCTGGCTTGTTATTTTTACATATTGCTCAAGAACATCTCATACCAAGACATGAAAAATGATGGTACTTTAGTTATTAGACTTACCACATTTTGCAGAATGCTTTCCCATCCCCAGCCCCTCCTGCCTTCTTCTTAGGTACAGCCTGCTGTGCAAGCAGGAGGGAGTGTTTCAGGCATGACTCCTGAGCATGATTACTATTTCGGTTTAGCCACTAAACTAAAACATTTCCTGAAAACAAAGACTGAGATCAAATCAAGGGAAAAAGTGCAGTGTGGGCTTTTTTTTTTTTTTTTTTTTTCCTAAGGAGGGGAAGCAGAAGGCCTGGTTCACACTCAGTCATAAATGAAGCTTTTACTCCACTTGGAGATGTTTAATGAGAGCGACCACGGAAGTTAGAACTAGAGCTCATACAGTATTCACAATGGTGGAAGAACACAATGTGCTTGGACCAACTCAGTGTGCTCATCTCCGGTAGGAGAGCACCAGGTCCCCTCTGACTGATGCAAACCAGAGATTGAGGAGCTCATGGGCTACGGGCAACACAAGTCTAAACCCTGCCCTCAAAAGACTTGAATGCCAGCACCCTCCAATGTTCTGACCACTTGAATGTTGAATGAAAGGCTGGAAAGACATGACACCCCCCCCATGTTGTAAATTGAGTATTTCTCCCCACAGAGCTCATGAGCTGAAATTAGCTGTTAAATTTTACTAGCAATTTTGGATCTAACAAAACTTCAGGTAGGTTCTGAAAGCACAAGGGAGGATTGCTATAGGTTTGAATTACTGTAAAGAAAACTAGGTTACTATGTTTTATGGATGCTGTATTTATCAAATGTAATTTCTGATGTACATTAGTTCATCTCATGGCAAAAATC
Source organism: Chloroceryle amazona (assembly GCA_027560015.1). NCBI lineage: Eukaryota > Metazoa > Chordata > Aves > Coraciiformes > Cerylidae > Chloroceryle > Chloroceryle amazona. Next base: position 20,233 of record JANHFX010014299.1, on the reverse strand, counting down.
AGACACATTTGCTATAAAACTAAGTCACTGGTGAAATAAGCACTGGTACTAGTGGCTAGTTGTAATACTGAAAGTAGGGAGTACTTACAAACTAGAACATTGCCCGAGAGTTACCTCTTGTTTTTTAATTCCCTTCAGCCAAAGCCATCCTATGCTGTGCTTGTGGGCAGTCTGGGAACCCCACCAATAAAAACACCAAAACGAAACAAATCCAAAACCTCCCGCCCTTCAACATGCAAAAAATAAATAAACTTTTTTTATTGTATGCAAGTTGCCAATGTGTGGTTCAGAATTTTCTGTGGTTCTCCCTTCTGAATCTGCCTCTGCTAAAAAAGTAGTTGAGGGAGACTGGGAAGGCTGTTAGTTTTATAAGATGTAATGGACATATAATGCCCAGCATGTACCATATGCTAAGATAATATGAGACATCTTTATTTAGCTGCTTTGCACTAGTAATATTCAATCTTGTGATGAAGCTCTGATCTAAGTAATGCATTTCACATTCTTTTTATACCACCACTTTTGGGTTTGATCAGCTATGTGAAAAATTCTTTGCTATTACTAAGAAAAAGCTCTAAGATAATGTTTGCTGCACATATTTTGTCTTTTAATGTGATATAGTTAAGACAAATGAAGCTGTGATATCAACATTCCACTTTTATAAATCTGCCTTGATTTAAAAAGATTAAAAATGTCACCAACCACCTGGCTGACAACGTGGTAGTAGCATCTGATCCATCCAAACCACAAGAATCTCCTCCTTATTAGTTTTCTCTTTTGACTTCCTAGTTGGAGAGACACTGGGATGAAACTGGAGTGAAGTCATCACAGAGATATCTACATGCATGTAATTAAAGAAGAATTCTAGTTGCAGAAATTTAGCAAATCAGAATTTTACATTTTTGTATGTCCACAGACTAAGAAAGATGAACAAGAGAAAACTAAAAAGGTAAAAATAAATATTTTTTTACC
>JANHFX010014299.1:0-19230 GCA_027560015.1 Chloroceryle amazona | reverse complement strand
CCCCCCAAAAAAAAAGTGACTGGTATTTTACCTACTAATCCTATCAATTTGGTAATAAATCTTCATTTCAAATTTCTCTGATCACCTCCACATCAATTTCCAGCAAAAACTGAACAAGGTTGGGAAATCAACCACAGAATACAGAGGCAATGTACTCCGTGAGCTTCAGCTGGGATCTAGCCTTCATTGAGTGGCTGACATTAACAAGTGGTAACGACTCCAAAGTGACAAACTAGGAAGCATTTAGAGAGCTGAAGCAAAGGGCTGCAGCCTCTGTGAGCAGGCAGCCAGCTCTCAATGCCCCTGGCACAGCTCTGTGAAGCGCGCTCCCAAGCCCCAGCCAGCAGCCTCTGCAGCAGCAGCAGGCTGTGAGGCGCTAGCCAAGCAAACACCAAGATCTCCCAGCAGCACTGGAATCACGTTTGGTTAAAAGCGGATCTGCCTAGACAGACTTGAGATAGCTATTGTTAACTCTTTAGCTTTCTAAATATTGCCAAATAGGGGGGGATTTCATATGGTCCAAGACAAGTCTTAGCTTCTTTCTCGTCTCTGAAGCAGAGCTCAAATGCTCAATTTAAATCTGAATTCTGACAATCTGAAAGCATGTGAAACTCGTCACTAGGAGAAATTAGGTAAGCATCAGCTGTGACGATATTAACAGGAAGAAAAGCAATCATCTCCAAGGCAATTCAAATATAAGGTAATAACAAAAAAGGGGAAACCAAATTAACAGTAACTGATCTGAAACTCATAGCATGATCCCACAGTGATTTTTCTCCCAGACAGGTTGTCTTCAATATGTAGCTCCTCAGAAATGTGAAATGAAGGACAGCAACTCTCTATATTCCTCCCTGACAACAGTATTGTTTTAAAACATTTTAAGAGGCAGAGACATATTCGCAAGTTGCACCTAGACACACAGCAACTCATTATCCTTTCTCAGCAGCTTTATCTTCATTAATATTAACATCTTCATTTATCACTTTGACTTATGAAAATGTGCAGCAAATAGAGGATTGATGTTACATGTCGCTAGGATAAGGACTGACAAGAGAAGTAGCCAAATAATTAATCTATGTGACAGCTCAGTTCTAAAATGCCTGTTAAGTTCCCCTAAGTTACCTTGAGTCTTGAGCAAATACAAAATAAAACCTGAGGTCTTGTCAAAAACAAGGAGAAAAGAAGTTACAAATAGCCTAAGGGATGACTTCTAATCTAGGGAAACTCAAAGTGAGTTTCTATTTCTTTGTCATTCTACAATTACATATCTGCTTTGTTGTAACAGATTTTGAGCACAGTGAAAGGCAGCATCACTCTGCAAGGAAGGCAGATTGTTGTTGTAAGTAATAACAAGAAATATTATCCAAGGATTGGTTGTGCTGCATGAACACAGCCATTCTGTCTTCACGATACACCTACAAGTATGAAAGCGGTAGTTAAATGCATGATTACGCATAGCATCCGTGCTTATGTCATACATAATTAATAAGCTCTACTAATCAAGTCAGCAACAAATAAATTAAGAAGAAAGTGAAGGGCAAAAGATAAACTGAGAATACCTTTGCACCATAAAATATGTCTCGATGCACCAGTTGGTTCCCCAGAGACAATGAAGGAAAACCCAAGAAGTTTTTTTGTTCTTTTGAACAGCTACTTATATGAAAAATGATGCAAGCAATTATACCTTCAGATTCACAACTACAGTCTACCCATGCCAGACAGTTACAAATGAAAACCACATACAATTACAGCTAGCACATGAGAACGGGAAATCAATCAAAGGACTCAAAAAATTCCTACACTATCACTTTAAAATACAAACTTACACCTATTACATCTCTCACTTTTTGGCTACATGCCTAGTGTACACACACACAAAAGCCCAACGGGGAATGAAGAACAGAAGACAGCTCTTAGCATAGCTGGGCTGATGCTGCCAGAACAGCTTTGATTATAGGATGATGTTTAACTCTTAAAATCAATACAGGAAAATAAAAGTCTTCTACACTAATTTTACTGAGATTTTAGTTCTGTATATGTGAGCTCTTGGGCAACGTCATAGACATGTGAAGAAACTGAGTTCACTTTTTGAAAGGAAGAATTGAATGTTTCAGTGTAAGAAATAAATTTTAAGAAAAATCTGTAAACTTGTGAAAGCCAGCAGCAGTAAAAACTGGGCAAGCATGGGCTAGGAGATGATCGATATGACGAGAGTAAACATCCCCTAGGTAATTCAAACACAGCTTGGTTGTAATATCCCAGGAGATTTCAGCCCCCATCTGGCAACTAACAGAGAAAAGTAAGAAACCATTAACTTGGAATCCTTTTTACAGATTTATAGTAACCTCCAGTAGCACAGACTACCAGAAGGACAGTTTTCACCTTCCAGAATGTGCCATTTAAGTTAATAGCTTAATGCATTTCAATCAATACACAGAAATACGATACTGAATAGATTCTGAATCCTAAAGCAAACGGCCCCAAACAAAATGGAATGAGGTTGTTTATATGCAACGGGAACAAATGTATACTATTACTTTAAAAGCTTCAGTCTGTATGAATGCCAGGTGATTTCAATGCTTGGGAAAGCTTTTCTTTCACTGTAAGAATTGTGAAAGAAAAGTGATGCAGAGCAAGTAGTTGATTACAGTATAATCAGACAATGCAGTAATGCTATACAGCGGTGCACACAGGAGAATATTGCAGTTTTCTCAGGGTTTAGGTTTATTTAATGTGATTGAATTAAAGGAAAATAATTTCAATTCTTAAACTCTCTAAGATATTAATCACTAGAAAAATTAAACCTTAACTGATAAGGGAGTAAAACTGGCTTTCTGAAACTCAAAACAATTCTACAGAACTACGATATAAGAAAGTAGATTTTTCTCCTCCACTACTACCCAATTTTTTCCTGTGCTCATCTCTATTTTACATAGGTCCCATTCACCTGACATGATTAATTAATTTTTCTATTAATGAAGTAAAATGCTTAAGAATCCATATAATGCATTTAGTATCATAGAACATGTCTTCCTACTAATGCAGGTCAACTGTTTAAACTCCCAAGTTGTATACATGCTGCCAAACACAGCCCTTGAAAGTAAGGTGTGTGAGGTTATATAGTATCACTAGAAGACAGCCAAAACCAAGACCCAACTGTTTGAGTTAAATCCCACTGTTTTCAAAAGAACTGCTTCGGCTACTTTACATCCAGCTGGATTGACTTTCCAGGGGACAAAACAGTTTCTGCCCTCCACAATATTGCTACTGAGAGAAAATGAACAGCAGTAAAATAAATGAATATTCTGGCTCACCGCTAAAGCAAGGAGATTGAACGTACATAGAATAAATGTACTCATTGACAAGCTGGTTTGAATAATTTACAGTTACAAGCAGTTCTGTTCTGATAAGGCCTGAAGAGACCATTGGAGGCTGAAGTGTTGCTATCCAAAGTGTGGTAGCAGCCAGAGATGCTAAGTGTAAAGGACTCTGTGAGAACAGATGCATTTCTGCTGGTCAATATGGAAGCATGCTATAAAGCACCATATAAACAAGAACCCCATAAATTAAACCTGACCATCAAACATATACACAATCCAGGACAACTCTCAAGAAAATACTGCATCAAAAGTAAAAATTTCATCACTCAGTACAAATAACGAATCATAAAAATGGATGCCTGAAAAGAAAACCAGTAAATGAAGCCTTGCTGTGGTAGAACATAAAACTCCTGAAACATGCAACAAAACCATTACTGTTTATATCCTCTTATTACACATATAGGTATGATTTAGCACTAGTACTGCAGAAGAGGTCAGAACTACTGAACTTATGTTAGGCACTGCCCAACTTTAATGAACTCTTCCCACCCTTCCCGAGTTTAATGAACAACTGTTCTACCAGATCTTCAGAGACAAAATTCTCTCCATCTTCCCTGACCTCAGAGTTCTTTCCTCTGGGTAGGCTGTAGAACAAGTTATTTTTGAATCAATATACATTTTACAGTTAAGAATGCACTAACTATATCAAACTATAAACCTTGCCATACCTGTTCCCCGGTTATATTTTACATAAAGCCATTGGGGTTTAAAGACTTCAATAAGAATTTAATTAATAATTTGAAAGGTGCCAATCTCTGAGGGCCCATTTTTGCTCATTAATTAAACAACAAACCCTACCTGACTATGAATTAAAACATAAGTGAAAGAGCTGTGGCAGTCAAACCTTCCTGTTAATATTTTCCTAGCACTATGAATGCTTAAAAGTGCAAGAAACCAACCAGCACAGATCCTGAAGAAAAAGAAATTACTTGACCCAAACAAAAAAAGCAGTTTTCTTGGAAGACAAATAGGTGCTGTAGATGGTAGAACACCTGCTTTTACAGTCTGCCAGTCAGGACATGAAAAGAAGCTTTGAAAGATACGTCTTTTTGTCAAGGAAGGATTCTGAAGGAATATTAAATACCACAGCTATATAAAAAAATAACAACAGATAGAGCTTTTGCTTTTTGAGCAAGTCAGCTAGTATCACTATCAACTAGAACTACAGAAAAGGAACCTCACCAGTTTTGGCCAAAAAAATAAATCTAAAGGAAATACTGCATTTCAATTTTAAGTCCTAGCACTAGCCATCTGTTCCCTGGTTGGAACAGGACAAGTAAACCAGGTTTTCTAACCTCTTTCGAAATGTCAGTCTTGAGGCTATTGACTGTTCAGAGATCAGTAACAGTCTCCTCTCTTTGACGCTTTGGTGGAGTCTCTCATTGATCCAAGGAACACATTAGGGAACTCTCCATGGAAAAACCAGGACATTTTCACAACCCAATGCCAGGCAGAAACAACTGTTTCTCCCTCCTCCACATTTGTTTGCTAGAAGCCAATTTATATTTGCTGATGTTGCAAATCTGAAATTACTTGTGATACATATTTATAAGAGACAGCTATTTTTTTTTTTTTCATTATTTGTACTTAGAGTATCTACTGTTAGTTAACTGCATATGAGACTTTCCTCTTAAGTGGTTTCAACTCTCACCTTTACTGCCATCTGTAGGTAACTTGAGTGGTACAAAGGAGACAAGAAGCAAATCTGAATCTGGTTAGATATTAGTCTTGTTAATGGAAAGCACTGACGTTCTTGTTACCTGCCCTGATCAGTTTTAATGTTAAAACTAGTCAGAAAAGGAGGAAAACATGTAACAGCTTGGCTTTATTTCTCCTTGTACCTCAGGGTAGCCTTGCAACTGAAGAAATAAAAAAAAAAAAAAAAAAGGGAAAATCGAGTTGAGGATTCATAATATTTTAAAGCATTATTACACCATGGTATGCACTGGAACATTTGTAGTTTTGGCTACAAATATGGAGTAAACTTCTGAGTGTATGTCTGGTAGTTGAAATTCAGTTTCTTTTACAGTGAACTTTAGCAAAACTGTTACTGTAAAGAAAATTTTTCAAAATAAAAATGAGACAAAAGCAGATAGTTTGATTATACTTTTAAACCCATTATGGTCAGTTTTGGAAATCTGAAATTAAACAAGTGATGCCAGAAACTGAAATATTTGATTTAATGACTGCACAATTTTAATACATAAAAATAGATACTAAGTAATGAACAAGTTTATACAAAGCAGATTTCCTTTGTTATGTTACAAAACAATGATGGAGATAAAAAAAGATTTGCTGGATTACAGGGCAACGACAAAAGAACAACAAAACATCGTTCCAGGAAGTTTTAAAATGATCAGATGCTTATTTCATAAATACAGTGCAATGCTTTCATTTAACAAATACAAAACTTACTATTTAATTTATCAACATCAGGAAATATATAAAATGTCATTGAATGATAACTTTATTTAAAAACTGATGCAAATACAATAGCCTTTTTAGAATTCTGAGGTAATATTACACAGTAAATCAAAAAAGCTTCAATAAATAAAACTAAACCCAAGGCAAAGTGCAATTCAGTGAAAATAAGATAAAGCTTTTATCTTTACAATAATAGATAAATAGTTATTAAAAGTGGGCTTAAACCATAAAAAAATATTTTGGCTAATTTGCCACGTTTTCAGATAAACTGTATAGCTATTTATTCATTAGCCAGCCTTTTATGAATCCAATTCTACAGAGAGGGGAAAGGGGAGATGTGTTTATTTCCAGGTATCTTACCTACATCCACATTCAGCTGTTGGAAATTTAACATTGCTTGAAGCTATCTAGTTCATTAAATGCAAAGTTTCATTTATTCCTTAACATCTGAAATCCTGTAAATTCAAATTTATTTTAAAATCTCCATTTGTGAGATACAATGTAAAATGCACTAGTCTGAAGTGCCACTTTTAACACTCTCTGTGCTAACCTAGTTTTGTTTCAGGCTGAAGTAAATGGAAATTTTATTACTGGTTTCAAGGAAACCACAATGAATACAGTGCCAAATATTTTTAAATATCCTCCTATTTATCTCTGCTTTAATAAAAAAGTAAAATTCACTGGTACCTTCTCCAGGAAATAGAACTTACACTTAGCTATTGAAGAAAATCCACAACAGTTTTGAAACTATGGATTAGGCAGATTAATTTGTTCATCACGTGTAAACTTGTTGGCTCTATGTAATTAATAAGGAGAGGGGAAACAAGAATAATAAAATATTTTACTCTTATTGCAAATAAGTAATCGAGCAGAGACACTACAAGATATTTAAACATCCATACCCCAGAAGTTGTCAATGGGGAAAGCTGACAAATAAGATGCCAAACTGTCTCGAATGACCTGTGCCTCATTCAGATAAAAGAAAAAAAAAAAAAAAAATCTATAGAACACATAGTAGCTATTCATAATAAAAAAATACTATATTGCATGCTGATAAATTCTTTCCAAATAATGAATAAAACCCAGACTTACAATTACATCTGAATTTTAGAACAATTTTTTTTCCCCAGCTCCTAATTTACTAACTCAGAGCAGCCATCCAAGAATTCTTTTCATGTAAATTGTGCAGTGAAACCCACAGAAGACTGTCTTTAAATGCTGGCCTTCAACTTAATGAAAGCATCAACATTCTTCTAAAATGTTATTGTATTCACTTTTGTCACAGCTTACTTAAAACTTTCAAAAAAGTTGCAAAAAAGTGATAGCGTGATAGACTATACACGTTTTCCATTTGTGGTGGATTTAGTTATTTTCCTGAAATATTTTGCCATATGTGGAATTTGTTTTAAATATCTAGTTTTGTTTACTATAACACTATGGTAGATCTGGTCAGTTTGCTGTCAAAGAATGAACATACAAGTTGTCTAATAACTGCAGTTTGAACTTGAATACCCTCAAGCTGAAAAAAAAAGTACCTTTAGACACTCTTGTACAGTCAAGTGTAAAAGCTGAATATAGAACATCTAAAACCTCAATCATAAAAAATATTTTTTTTAGCAGCAAATTACACTATCAAAATCCTATTCATTCACAGGCAGTTATCTGCATGCTTCTTAAACAGCCTGTTTCATTGAGAAGGAAAACCAGAATATTGAAACTGCATACATTTTATAAAGACTAAAATTCCTATTTGCCTTTGTGAAAATATGGCTACACGCTGTATGTTCCATTTTTTTCTATTATTCAGGTTAATTGAAAACATTCTTCAGCTAATAAGGAAATATTCTGTATATTCTCTTCCAGTGGGATATTTATAATGTAAAGGATGATTGATGATAAAGTGCTATTAAGAAAAAAAAAAAAGGAAACAACTTAGAAATTGTCTTAGTTGGGTTTCATTTATCAAATAGACTGAGTTATGTACAAAGAAAGCTACTTACTGTGACAAAGCAAGCAGTAAATGTATTGCCATTCAAGAAAAAAACCCCATACACTTCATATTTAATTAAAAAAAAAAGGAATTTAAGTTGGGTAAAACTGGCACAGTATCAAGAGACATAACAACAAAAAGCTTAAAGGCACAATTAGAAGAGAGTGAATGCTACATTAAAATGCTGTTCTTGAAGTATTTAATTTTATTCTAGACCAAAACCCTCTGCATTTGAAATTCCAATGATCAACTTCTGCTTCAGTTCCTTCTTGTTCTTGTAAGGAGGGAGACAAAGCTGGTTGAAGCAGGTATGGGCCACAGGTAACCTAAAACATTTAAAAAAACCCCACAACAAACAACAGAACACCTTTAATAGTAATATAATTGAAGCTGAGCACTGCCAAGTGCCTACACTTTTTCAGTTAAACATTACTTAAATTCTCTAAAAGAAAATTTTATCCTTATGCTGTTGGTTTGGGTTCTGTTGAACACCGGTAATGCCAATGTTGGCCATATGCACATCAGGTGAATTTGTTTGCCTGCAACTCCCCCCCTGCCTTTCTTTAAGATGGAAACATCTCTGTCCAGGTTTTGGAAACTCCAGCTACCACATCACTTCAAAATCAGTTTTTCTCTAAATACAGAATTTGGGTATAATCGGAATCTACACCATGAAGGAGGAAGGTGGGTCCTGCAGTATATGTAGAGACACCTAGATGGATCACAGTTTGCTGTAAGGATGAAGAACTCAAAGTTCTGCCTGGTAAAATGCATTCATAGAGACAGATGTCTCAGTGGAGCTGGAAAAAGAACAGTTTACAAATTTTGGTCTTAGCCATACCAATGCTTTCAGTTCAGAATCTCTTCTGAGACCTACTTTTTAATATATATCACCTGACTGAAACATTGTAAGCTTCTCCTCACTGCAACAGATTAGTTTGATGAGAACTGTTCTTTAATAGCAGAAGCATTTTTTTTTTTTAATGTGTAACATCCTGCCTCACAGCCACAGGCAAGGAGAAACTACAGGAGCTTCTTGCCCCTTATATTCTGAAGTGACATGCAGGACAGCACTGTGGATACAGGCTTGTTCTACAACTGATTACTTTGAGGATAGGGAGGAGAAAGACAGTGAGCTGAAGCTCAATGTCACATCTGGAATTAACCTAACAGACTGAAAAATTTCTAGAACTTGTGACCCTTGAAAGTTAAACTTTAGCATGTGACTCAAGACCTCTCTAGCTGTTTTCATTGAAACCCTTTGCTTTTTGAATGGCAGCAGCTTGGCCTTTAGACATTAGCAAGTGTTCTTGAAATATTGTTCTTGAAATCTTGAAATCCAGATCTGGAAACCCAAACTACTACCTCCTCCCTGCCCTTTCAACAAGCAAGCAAAGATCTGTTAATCAAACTGGAGTCCTGTGCTTCAGAATTTGGGAAATTGGGAAACTGGATATTAATTTGTCGATTCTTATTGCTATTAGATTCTTTGATCCTATTGTGTAAGTAATGCAATGCCAGTATGTACGTTCATTCCTGTGCACTCAGTCTGACTGCAGCAATTACCTGGCAAAACACAGACCCACATAATTATAAAATGTAAACTATTTCAAAATAAATTTTCCCATTTTTAAGAGAAAAAAAATGTACAGGAGAATGAACTTAGAGATTCGACGCTGACTGATTTGTCTTCATTTTTCATCAGATCTTCATGTTCCTTTAACATGTTATGGGAACCAGTTATTAGCTCATTGAATAAAGTATTAGAAATACCACACTAATGAGATAAGCCAAAGTTAAAGACAAACCTAAAATTTTGTTTATGCACTTAATTCAGTTCTCCACGGAAAACCCAACAAGATTTTGACTTGAAAAATATAGTTCCATCGAAGTACTTTGATTACTCTAAATGTTTGAGAAATCTAGGTAAAGTCAGTAATTACTGATTAGTGGCAATTACTGCTTAGCGGCAATTACTGCTTAGCGGTGAGCTTCAGAGCAGTAAGCTTTTCAATACAGCTTTCCAAATTCTTTAAACTGACTTTCTCCAATCTTGAGAAGGAAAATACTAGCTGGAAAATATGGGGAATTTTTGATGTCAATTCAATGCAAACTAAAACACTACCAGAAACATAAGAACTTGGTGTGAACCATTTAACCCTCACAATGACATTACAAGGCTGCTTTCTTTCTATTTCTTCTGAGCAACCTCTGAGACAGCCATACACTAGTCACAAGAGGCCCTAAAGGGCCATACATGCTAAAATTCTTATTCAGATCATCAAGAAGGAATGCAAGCATTTTCTGCAACTACAGGGGTTGTTAAGCAAAAGAGACTCAATGAATTCAGAAAAAATCATGGTGATTCACAGTGTATTTTCATTAGTTTGGCTGTCATAAACTGTTAGGAATGATTAAGCAAATTTGAATTGAAAGCATGTAAGGAATCTCTAGAAACAAATTCCTAAAATGCAAACATCGACTGGAGAATCAGATTTTTATTAGATGGTCACCTGCAAAATTTATGCAATCAACAAATGGATATAATAACATTCTGAAGACAAACTAAAGTAGCCCATGCAATTTCCTCCTTACACGTTAGCTTGTTCTTCTCCAAAAAGATATTCAAGAGTGATAAGGGCTCTCAGGAAATAATTTAACAAAAAAAATGTTAAAAATCCAGAAAACTACTTACCAATTAGTGGATGTTTCACTCTTTGAAATTTTGAAATTCAGATCAGCCATTCCTCCCACAGGTACTCTATCGCTTCCTGTAGCAAAATGTAGCAGTTTTTTTTGAAGGTCGAGAGAAAATCCAAGTACTACATCCCAAAAGTATCTATGTTCAAGGCAAAGGGAGAAGGAAACGGTGTAAAATGTAATATCATGACAAAATACTATGAGGTTAATAATACAACTGCAAATACTACATGATGAATGTCACTTATGGAGAATTTAATTAATGTAATATATGGGGCATCAGTAGTATCCCAATCACCAAGGTTAAATAAATTGCTAGAGGCTTGACAGGTACAATGTTTTATGTATTTTGGTATGAAGTTTGTCAAATGATGCCCAAACCCACTTTTCCACAAAAACATAAATGTCCTTAGTATAAAATAGAATTAAAAGAGAAAAAGCTTATTTAGAAGATTAATGGTTAATAAAAATAAACTCAGATTTCACTATGCAGGACTTGAAGCTGCTCTTTTTAAACTATCTCCATTTCAATCCGATCATAACCTTTTAAAGGTATTCAGCAACACATTATGCCATTAAGGATCGAACCCTTCTTACAGATAATTTAACAGAGATTTTGTCAAATTTGGAAATAGGTTTTCAGTCATTCTCAGATTATCTTTAGAGATTACTCCCAATGGCCTACCATTCTATGATGTTTTTAAACTCAGCAGTCAGGATGAAAAAAAATTAAGCCTACCGTATAGTAAGATCAGTTTTTTGGTAGCCCTCATATTGGGTACTTCGCTGTAAAGCAGACATATCCAGTTCAGGACTGCCACAGACAAGAATTTCAACTTCTTCTGGACGAAGTAGCTGCCAGAAATTAATGATAAGGGTTTTTTTGTTGTTGTTGGTTTTGTTTCATTTTTTAATAAGAAATGATGCTACTAGATTCAGATTAAATTTTTCTTTTGAAAATACAGAAAAATCAAACAAATATAATTCAGAACTATAATTTATAGAAAAGGAATTTTTATAGAAGATGAATTCCTCAGTACTTGGAAGAATCTCTTACTACTGTATGTAGTCAAAAGCAAATTAGAGAATAACATCATATTTTAGCTTACTACTTTTGTTCCTCACTTCTTTTTTATTCTTACATTTATTACACTGACTAGATTAAAAATGGGTCAGGAAGAAAATCAAGTTTGTACATATGGAATTCAGAGGGAGGGCCTTGATCTCAGTTTTGGTTACAGCTTCCATTTCATTTACACTGAAAAGTCCCAGTGTAGGCTGATGAGCAGAAGTTGCTGTCAGAACTTGACTCTTAGTTGTACCCGCTGCTGTGCAAAGCAAATACACAGAACAATAAACCATGTTTAATGACCGCTAAGCTTACACCTGCAGAACCTACTTATTCATTTACTACAACATCTTTAAATTGCATTGAAGTATCTCATGGCATTTCAGTGGATTTTCAGTCTCCTTCCAAACTGTCCTTGCAGTTAGTCACATCTCACTTTGCTGCAAGTGCATCATACTTGGCTAATTTCACAGGAATGAAGAAAATGTCATGCAAATTGCAATTGCCTTCTTTCTCTTCTTACTGCACATGGGAAAATGTAAATTACAAAGGCATTCCAACAGCCACACAGAATTTAATACGGAAGAATGTCTAATCTCAACCTCACCAAGTGTTCTTCCTTCAAAAAGTAACAGATGTTTTCAGAGGAGTCTCTCCAGAGCACACATAGTTGCTCTGCTGCTCATAAGTGTAGGGAATGCTGAGAATCCTTGTAAGCATTCACCTGAGAGCCTGTGAAGTGTCTGTGAATGAGCACTGATAAACCTGAGTTACAGAGCTTTACTTATCTGTTTTCACTGAAACACTACAGAGAACAGTTGATTACCTGCTTAATTTCTTCTGCTTATGTTGAATTAATCAACTGCTTTGTTTAGTTTAGATATGTCATTGTCACATATTTGAAACAGAAGTGGAGTTTCATTTTATTCTTACCAGCAATGCATATGAAGCACAGACACTATGAAATCCATAATAGAAAGCTGCAAATTGCTTGTAGATTGATTTGTTGAGAAGAAAATCAACATATAGCTGCACGTATTCTAAAAAAGAAAACCATTTTATTTTGTTACATCATAATAATTGTAAATAATCATTTGTTGTGCTCTCTCAAATTGTACTGAATTAAGAAAAATGAATGCACTGCCCTTTAGATACTATTAAATTGGTAGGCATACCAGAAAGGACTACAGTAATTTAATTTTCACACTTTGTTAAAGAAAATCTAGGCTTATAAGAAGGAGAAAAAGGACAAACTTAAATTTGTCAAATACATGTATTTATTATGTATTGCAATACCTTTCCTATTTTGGTTTGTGACTGGAATTTTATCTCCATTTGGCCTTAAGTTGTAAGATTTTATAACACCAAATTCTTCCTGAAAAACCTGGATAAAAAGAGGAGTTAACATTAGTACTGAAAAATACACTCATATACTCAGATCCACCTACACTGCCAGGGGACTACACATTAAAGCCCCATAACAGGGCCAGCCCAAAGCTCCAGGACTAGCCTGGTCTTGAAGCAAGCTTTAATGTTCATGCAGTTGTATTCTAAACAGTCAGCAATCATGCAGTAGTAGGACACTCCATGGCAGAAACACTGGTAGAAATTACTGAGCAAGTTTGAGGATCACTTTTAAATTGTGTACTTAATGACCTGAAAGGTTGAGTAAAAATCCTCTTCGACATTGCCTTCATGGGATAGAAGTTCCCTTAGTCCATGGGCTAGTTCCTACAATATGAATGAAAACTCTTTAGTAAATCTACAAAACTGAGTACTTTGCAAGGATGTGTCAGCATCATTACTTTGTACAGAAATTGTCTTGGAAAAAGCTGCATATACAAAATGTGTACACAAAGGAAAACACACTGCTTAATTAATATCTATGTATATATTTTCATTTGTTTTTATTGCAGCATAAATGGTTACTCTTTTTTTTTTACTACAAAAAATGTCTAGAATGCTCATATTGGATTTTGGTATTCTAACTTCAATTAGATTAGCAAAAATTCTGCTGTGCTAGAAAACATGGAGAATTTCTGTTTGCAACAGAAGAAAAGGAGACTTTATGAGCCCATGCTGGAAAGAAAAGAGGCTATTTTCAAACAGTGTAATTCAAACATTAAATATAACACTGTTTAAATCAGTAATTTAGCCTCTTAAAAATTTAATACTTACAGGCATAATCTGAAACAGGTCATCTAATGTGACATCACAGATGCCTACAAGTGTGTTATGATCACAGGGAACGATGGGAGGACTCAATAATTTCTTGTAACAGCAAGGTGGGAAACGAATATCCAAGGTGATGCTATTATATACAGCAAGTCCCATAAGCTATACATGTCAAATGTTAAGGGCAAACTCCACACATCTTTATTACAGTTAGTATTTTAAATAACTTGGAAAGAATATTTAAACATTTTGCTCATCATACTCTAATTCATGCTAAGCAAATAGAAGGAATGGAAATTATTTCAATTTTTTTTGGACTGAGAATTTCAAATGCAATTTTTTATTACAATTAAGCATTAAAGTGGTCAAATGATGTACATGTATAGAAAATTATGATGATGATGTTCTGTAAAAGTATTTCCAGAATAGTTCCAAAGTACTCTTATGAAAGTAGTTTTAAGGAGAACTCTAAATAGGTATTTTTAAATCCAAAAACTCCAGAGATCAAAATAGCTTTTTTTTTTTTTTTTTTTTTTCTTTTAAATAAGTCTAAAAGCATAAAGTGAAACCTGCACTGGCAGTACAGCTCATCAGGTAGTACCTAAGTGTATCTCTTGAAACAAATTTGAAATTGTACCAAAAATTAGAACTCAGTTCACTATTCAGCTTCTCACTAGAATACAATAATTCAGTTGGAAGAGAACTACAACAATCATGTGGTCCAATTTCAATCAGTAAAATGGGGACATCATCTCATCTTAGCAGAGTTATAAGCATATATTATCATTAATCAATTGCCTGGGAATTGCATAAATGAGCACAACAGAAAACCTAGGAAATATACTTATTCTCAAAATAGCAAGTATTAAGTAAAAAGAAAAAAAGAAGCCACATACCAATCAACAGAGGCTTAAGTGAAATATTAATGTATAAAGGCTCATTTATCTTTACCCAGTGGTATAGTATACAAAATATTACAACTTACACAAAAAATGTTGCTCATTTAATCTTTATTCTAGTGTTATCTAATTGTAAAACATACCACGTTTCCACATACCACCATTTTTTCCCTATTTTTAGTTCACCCGCTTGAATGACAATTCTTTTCATACATCTAAAATGGAACACACTTGTATATACAACATCTGAATGAGCTTTAATCAGTGCCTTATTTCATCCTTGTAGCCATTCCATGAGTTGCTATTCATTTATTACCATCTAATGGACATAAAAGGATACAGCTCCAACCAGTCGGAATTCAGAATAGTTATCGCACTTAAAGCTGCTGAACCAATGGCAATGTGAGTCCTTATGGTAGGTGAACATGCCTGCAGAACAGGAACGGTGGCCTTTACAAAGCCTGAGCATTAATAAAACATTGTACAAAGCCTCATCTTTCTCACATATGCACCCTTAAAAGCGCTCCTAGTAGTGCCTGTATCTCCAGACTTGTTCTCAGCCTCAATCTTCCCACCCACAGCAGGAGCCTGCAGGTGCTTGGGCAAGGACCACCATGGGCAGCACCAAGCCCCAAGCAGGCCTGAGCCCACAGGCAGTGTACAAACCAAAGCACTGAATAGTTCTAAGGACATCTTGTGTGCAGCTCACCATATCTGTATTTGAAGATGAAGTTGGGGAAAAATAATATTTAAGTGAAAAATCAAACTCCTTTGGAACAATTATAGAATCATAGAATGCCTTGGGGTGGAAAAAAGCTCTGAAGGTCATCTAGTCCAACCTCCCAATAAAAAAAGAATAAAAATCCAACTGATGTCTCATCACAAAAGGTTTAGACAGTGACTTTATCAGAAGCAACTGAACAGTTGCATGTCAGTCAGAGAAAGATTCACATACTTAAATCTGGCAGCGATGCTGGAACAAAATAGGTCTCAAATCCCATTTATTAATTGTCCACACTAAGATGAAGAAACACACATAGGAGGGACAGCAGCTGAGTTAATTAGGAGTTCTTTAATTTCAGGTGTTAAATCTGCAGGATCAGCTAACATGGAAAGGGTATTAACAGTGATGTTTTCCTGTGTTTTTCTTTCAAGCTTCTGACGTACGTTACTTGGAACTGAAATATTAAAGACAGCAGAGCATACAGTCCCTTTCCAAGGGATGAGAACATTTCTGAACTCCTTCCACATTTGGCTGATAGTCATATCTATGAAAGAGTTCACTTTAAAGTGAGAAAGCCTGCCAGAGCTGCTAAAAAAAAAAAAGAAAAAAAGAAAAAAAGATAAAGTTACTCTTGAATGTTTCCAAAGTCATCAGTTACCAAGCTCTGCTGACACATTCTTACTAACAGAGCTGTCAAACTTATAGAATGCTTTCTCCAGGATAAATCGTTTCCTGTTAAGGTTGTTATTACCCAATACCATCTCTCCACACAGACACCTTTAAACTAGAGAAAGGGCTATAGGCAAATAATCTCAATAGATCTGAAGACATATTTATGACTTAAAACTCTGGACCTTTAGAAGGGGTCCTATAAACAACATGGGACCATGCATTTGCGGCATGTGAATGCTTCCAGGCAAAGACAGAAAAGCTTTTGCATTCTACCAATGACTATCAGGTGAATGCTGAAGTCCCTGCAAATCAATGTTTCTAATTAGAGACTCAGCCTGGGAACACTTTAACCCATTATAACATCAGTAATGTATCAATGCACAGCTGAAGAAAGCTGACTCATTTCAGATATATTAAAGTGGGGAAAAATCCCCACCTAGATCTACTTACAGCAATAAAAAAGTAGATTGAACTGCTTGTTTATGAATGCTCATCAATGATTTCTTTTTCTTAAAAAAAAACCCCAATCCAGCAACAACAACAAAAAAAACACTAAAACAAAAAAAAAACCCTCCAAACAAACAAAACAGCAGCATCAAAAAAACCTCCAAACCAAAACCAACAAAAACAACTAAAGAAAAACTTCCTTGCTGGCCCTCCTCCATCCCCACTCTTGGGCCTGCAAATATCGTTATGGGCTAACCAGGACAACAGTAGAGGCAGGTTATTTAATTCATTCTCACATCTGCCTATACTGTCTCTGCACCTGACTGAGGACATTTCTATCCTGACAGCATCTTGGACAGATTTAAGAGTATTGGCCACACAGATACCCCAGATAGAATACATGATGGCGAAGGTCTAACCTCTACCTATACTAGCTGCAGAAATAGTGCTAGAACTTGCAGATGCCATCAGTGCAACTATCAGTGCAAACTGTTGATACGTGGGAGGCCAGAGTTAGCAGTTTGCCAAAACAGAGCACAGAAACAGCATCCAATTGTAGCTATTTATATAAACCAGGAAAACTCCCTAAACTAGCAATATGAAGACAGCTGAGGGCAGTGTAAAAACAGAAAATGCAGCATGAGAAGAGGCAAGGATGGCAGGTGATAAATACATTTGGCCTTATCTCCACTTTATTATTTTATTTAGAAAATTTCCAAGGGCAGACAAGTGTCAATGTTTCAATGGCTTGCATAGCTTCTGCTTATTCTTAGCTTACTAGGTCTAGCAGTTCACTAACACAGAAAACTCTTATGGGCTTTCTACACAGAAGAAAAATGAAAACAACCCTTTCAAAAGCCTGATTCCATCTGTGTTATAACAGATTTAAATTATCCTTGTCCTACTACATAAAGTAGTTGATGGCATTCTCCCACCTGTCCAGAAGTAAATCAATATCCTGCCTCTGGAGAGAGACAGAAACACTGTCACAACACAGATATATTAGAGGAAGAACTTAAAGGAAAATATCTCCTCCTAGTCTTGAATTCCCCATCTCTGTATCCAATATCCTCACTAGCCTAGCGATACTAACAGACCATAAACACTGAGCCTCTGGTTTCCAAAACAAGGTTTAGCATGATCCAAGTCTTAAAAATCTGAACTCTAATTTTAATTCTAAACCTTTTTATTGATCAGAGATTTGTTCACAGATTTTGCCATACCACTGAAGCAAAAATCTGGTTTTCAGCAATTCTCAAATCTAGTCAAAAGCCAAGCTCTTCAAAGCTCTTCAGATAATTCCCACTTTCTTCCACATTCCTCTATACCAAAGCTGCTTCTCATTTATATACAATTCTGACTTGCTTGCTTTTGTTTTTACGTCAATAACTGGCTGCCTAATAGTGGATTAATGAAGAATTCTGATCCATCACTGTTTTGATGATTTAAAATTAACAATTTTTCACATTGTACCCAAGAACATTTATGAGGACTCACCATAATCTGGGTGAAAAATCTGTCGAATCAGAAGAAGAAACCACTCTTTTGTCAGGCCACCCATATCAAGACCAGCTTCCCCTACAAATGTGACTTTCAACTTCTTTTTCAGATCTGCCCTCTTCCTTGCTAGCTATTTCAAAATAGGTAGGGAAGAAGAAGAAAAAGGAGTTTTAACATTTTATCCCTGCCTCTAGCCATAAAGAATATATCTCTGTCTGTACTGCTCTTGTTTTGTTTAAACTAGTAATTTGCATCATCTCCTACTAATAGGTCAAAACTATATTAAAACAGTGATTGAATTGCAGAAGTGAGTCAACTGTGACTACTTGACATCATCAACTACCATGCACGTGGTGCCACTCTCTATCTTTTAAAGGAAGTTAGGTGATATGCAAATGGACTTTTAATAAACTACTAGATACAATGGATTGAGTCTGTCTGGAGTATTTTGGACCTACATAATTTTTTACCTACACAGAAGACATTCTTACCAGGAAGAAATGATAGATCGAGAGGAAAAAAAAAATTAAACACCCTTATTTCTAAATATCTGCAAAGGAGGTAGATATAATTTTCAATATTTGGACACCATTCTGCTCAGCATAAGTACCATTTGTTTTGTAGAACAGCTTTTTAGACAGTGGTAATAAGCTCTTTACATTCCTTTGTTCTAAGAGACAGCATTTCATCCAGGTATGCAAAAGACCTGCAAATAATTAGGTTACAGCCTTTCACAATGAGCAGTGATCTTTCAGATGAAGTTCCTATACAATTTTTCTTTAAATTATTACTCACCAGCTCCAAAGTAAGTGTTTAAACCAGTCAGGAAGATGCATGTGCTAAAATAATTTCCATGTTGTTAGTTAGCTGCTCAACTAAATTCCTGTTGCACAAATTCTATAACAATGGATATTTGTATTATTTGACACATACTATTTATTAAAGTGATTTTCCTTTGTAAATTATTTTAAAAATTTTTAAATATAAACAAGACTTCTGTCCCCCACCTTCCATTCCGACATGTTTGAGAATAAGGATGATATATAACACATTCTTATCCCTGAGATGGGCAGAAGAAAACATCAGAAATAAATAGCAGAATATTTTGGCTATCAGAACTTTTGAAGTTGTTCTTGGTTATTTCAGTCTGGTAAAAAGCCACCTACAATGCCTGAGAGAAAACAGTATTACCACACATCTTTCTTTCATTTTAGGAGAAAAGACCAAAATAGAGAGGCTTTAATCTGGGG
>JANHFX010014295.1:0-12210 GCA_027560015.1 Chloroceryle amazona | reverse complement strand
CTGTGCTGCTGGGCCCCCTGCTCTGGGTGCCCCTGCTGGGTGGAGCAGGGGGGTGGCACCAGAGCATCTCCAGAAGTGTCTTCCAACCCCTACCATAATGAGATTCTGTAATCCTGCCTGTTATGTCTGACACAGCAGTACTTCCCAGCACAAGTCCAGCATAGTAGGCTTGCTTTTACACGGGAAATACTTCAGCTGACTGAAAGCATTGCCCGCTAAATTTCCTCAAAGACACATTACATGGCTTCTTTAAAGGACTCCAGCAGAAAATGTGAGGAGGCTCTGTTGCTCAGATTGACTATTTCAATCAGCATTACTGGCTGAGCCCCAAAGGATCATAACCACTTGTAGAATCTTTAAAACAGCAAAGCAAGGAGAGATCAAAAGCTAATATTTCCTTCCTGCACCTCAGTCATCTTCATTGTAATCACCAACCATCTCTGGTGTAATTTACAGCAAAAGTACAGTAACAAATAGCAGGATAGTATCAGACCTTGATATATGATGAAATGAAAGCTAAATTAGCACCATAATCCTTCAAGAACATAAGTGCCTTCTCAAGGAGCCTGACACTGGCTTATACAGGCAAGGGGAGGGACAAAGAGAGTATAAAATGAGCTTCAGTGGGATAATGCAACAAAAGCAAGAGAAAGTTGAGCCTTCATATCACCACCTATCTGTCCTTCGCAACATTTCAAATGCTTCTACAGTTCTTTTGACAGATATGTACATAGACACCTCTCAGCAAATTACATTGAATATATACACACTTAATCCCCTACTTGCAACGTCGAGACAGAATTCTTCCCCTCGGGCCTTTTCAGTTATTACAATTAGTCCACAAAAGTTACCCTTGATAATCTCAGGAGATAATAACTGGCAGGGGGAATAGTGCAAGAGAACATCCGACAGTTACAGGGTTTGGGGAGGGGATTTCTGTACAGCTGACAAAAAAAAATAACTCAAAAAACCCTAATGTACAGAGCTGTGTAAAACTCTGCACACTGCAATTTTCCTGAACCAAAGGCAGTGATCCCTTTGCTCTCCCTGCTGTGACCTTTGTTAGATGGTCTGCAATGCCTGAGGCAACAGCTTCTCACTGACACGACAGGAAGAACGATGCCAGATAAGACATTTGCGCTGCCTTCACTCAAAATCTTCTTGAAAAAAGGGGGCTGCTCTGAGAGCTACCCGTGGATTGTTAAAGCTGGACGGGACCATTAGGTCAGAGGCACCCTGTGATAAACATAATGCAGGCCAAAAAATTTGCCTGGTGCTTAAGAGCTCCAAACCCAGAGTCTTCAGAATGGCCTCAAATGAGAGAGGTGAAAAGACCCCATGAGTGATGACAGCAGCCTTAGATGTTCAGATTCTCCAAAATCCTCACAAAGGTCCCACATTTACAAGGAGCTGCTTCCACCCGTGGCACTTACTGAGAGATTATTTCACCCAACCAAGAGCTTTATGGAAGGAAGAGCAGTGAGTTTGCAGGTAGCTGTTCCTTCCTTATGGAGCAAGCTCTCTGAAAATTAACTTTCCTGCTATCGACACTGGGAAGGCCTTTTCCCACTTCCCCCAGTACCAACTAGAAACTTCTTAAATTTTCAAGACAGATCAAAGATCCTTCCCAGAATTATTAGGACCATCACAGATACACAGCTTTTGAAATGAGAGACACAAGTGTGACCACTGCCAAACACGGATCCCCATTAAAACCAGTTCAGGAAGAAAGGAACAGGGCTGTTCATGACCAACCTCATCTGTCTCACCCCAAACAGCACAACCAACAGAATAAACCAAAAGCAATTCAGTCTGACACTGGCTGTAGATTTTCAGGCTGAAATGGAAAGGGTTGATCACAGTGCTCCTCATATCTGGACCATATTTGCTGTTATGAAGAGACCAAAGATCTTAAGAGAAGTCCATATGGAACATCAAATTTCTGCACATAAAACATTCTCAAGTTTTGTGAACCTTTTACGACCGCACAGGAATCACTGCACAACCAGTCCTAAGAGTCAGAAATAGGATTTAAAAGAAGATTGTGTATTAAAAAAGATATATAAATCACAAAACGGAGTGTTAAGTGTATAAATCACACCCTACAAACAGACTCTCACAGGAAAAATGGCAAATCAAGTATCATCTCCCCCTATACAGTGGAAGAAAATCAGGAGAACATCTTCTTTTGATCCCTGATGAATTAGAATGTTGCTAATGACCAAGATCAGTGTTTAGTGCGAGGATGCCCTGACAGCTTCTTCCCTTGCCTGGGCCTCTTTTGGGAGAATTTATGTAGCAATAGGGGCAAAAAAGCAAAACCCTTCCAACGGTTCTTTTTAGCTGGGCATTGCAAGGCCTTCCTAAAGCTCTCTGTTGTATTAAAAAGCTGGTTTATACTCATGTAAAATACTACTGTTCTTAATGCCATTAAGGACATGTTTTGCAACATATCATACACAGGAAAAATAAAAGGGAGAGATAACAACATCCAGCTTATGGCCCAGCAGTGGAATGACCCAGAACTTCAACAAAATAGAGTCCAGAGCTACGATGGTCCTGCAATCGCTCTGCTGGGGAAGGGGCTGTGCTCCCCTACCGTACGCACTAGAACGCCTTCTGGAATCCTACACCAGGTTTCCATTACTCATCTCTTACTCAATTTCACGTTTCCTTGTTTGAAAGGATACAATTTTAAAAATAAACCTCACGGACAGTGTTAATTAAAAGCTAAATCTTGCCCTGAGTTGGACTTCCAAAGTCTACGAGAATGTTCACAGCCCACTTATTTATTCCAGCATTGTGTCAGTTATTAAATTACAGTAAATTAAAAACACAGTGACAGCCCAATAGCTAAAATAAATGAGGCTTGTTGCATCTCACTTCCAAAGGTTGCCAGACGTGGGCTCTGAAAGACTGCCAAGAAAAGTGAATTTAAAAGTAAGGGGCCCTCAGTTCAAAAATGCCTTATCGTGACCATGAGGTGTTTCAACCTCAGGGATGCCAGCAGCCCAGCATTCCCAGTTAATCCGAACTGCTTGATGCAATACTGGGCCAAAAGATCGTGCTCTCAAACCACAACTCGGGACCATTCAGAGCTGGCAGCAACACCACTAAGTTGCCCCAGATATTAAAAGGAAGTTGATGCAGAGGCTAAAGCCCCGTGATGTACCAACTAGGACGGGGCTCGCTTTGCACCAGCCGGAGTTTCTGGGAGGACGTCTGGCATGTGGCTAATTAGAGCAAACACAACTCTCTAGTTCAGCAGTAGCAAAACCATCAAATGCCCCAAAGAGAGCTTGAACAAAGGAAAAGCCCACTTGGAGTTTCAGATTTAATCACTGGCTGATAGTTAATTCCAAACTACCACATTTTCACTTCTAATTACCGGCCTCCCTCTTGCTGCCAGCTTCTCAGCTGTGGGATATTCCCAGCCCTCCACGGCCACTCAGCTCTCAGGGGAGCTCTGCACTTTCTACTCTTCAGAAAAAAAGCAAAGGGCACACAAATTAAAACTGGGAATTCCCCCTCTCCCCCCATTTGGAGTAGAACTTTAAATGTATTCAGAGGAAAGGATTCCAGATACTACCATAGTAAGCCAATGGTGAGAAGTGAAGATGCACCTAGTGCTATTCCATGGCCTTTTGAAAGCATTTAATGACAAACTCATTTCTTTGACAACCAACTGAGAATTAAATGACCTCTTGTAATTCTAGGTGAAACACACTGGAAGCAGAGCTCAGGTGGTGAGCTCTCAGCTCGTTCTGGTTCATCTGGAAAAAGATGTCTCCATTATGCTACAAGTTTTCCCTAGACTCAGAGAGACAATGTATTTTGAAAACAACAAAAAAAATTAATCAAAACATATGGAACAGATAATTAACATATAAAATAAAGCTGAAAACTAAAACATACAGAATTCTTGTTACTTACACAGCACATCAAATGGTTCGGTGTAAACAAAACAATTACAAAGATGCTTCCCTTTTATTCGAAGCCAAGTTCATTTTGGAGAAGAGATGTTCAACCATGATAACTGACCTACAGGAAAAACTGGGAGAGGCAAAGCCTGCTGTAAATACAGCGTAGACTCCACAGCACTCAGGTACACAGGAACTCCGCAGAGGTGGCACGAAGTGATATTCACTGTACAAGATGATGCCTCTCCGTGAAGAGAGAGGCGAGCCATCGGGAGTTTTCCAAAGAGGACCTCTCGATCAAAACCAGATCTAATCTCAGTTTTAACACCGATCTTTTTTCCTTTTTATTTTTAGTCATTGGGCCAAGCTTCTATCTCCTTAAGACCACTGTGTACACAATCACACTGACCTTTGAGGACTGAATTAATGAAACTGAATTCAACAGAATGCAAAACAAAACCCCTCTCCAAGTCACATATCACACAAATGTTCCCAGGTATGGATGCTGAGGTGGTGAGATGGGCTCGCACATTTTATTCAGCTACTTCTACAAACACGACAGCATTTTGACACAGCATTCCTCCTCCAACCAAGCCAAAGGGTGACTTGGCACTCAGTTCGTAGCTCAGAGCAGTAACGAGCACAGGCAGAGACGATTCTTTTTTTTTCTGCAAGTGGGATGAAAACTTAAAAGCTTCATCAAAAACATGAATTGTCTGAGAACATTCAAACAACCCATTTCAGTTTGTAGTGAGAGAAGGTCAGGAATACACCCGCCTGACCTCACAGAGCCTGGACTAAGCTCTTCTGGTTTTTTTCCAGATGTCTGACTATCTCAAGAACTCCAGCAATTAGCAGTTCATAACATGTTCATATTTGCAACAAAACGTCTCTGGCAAGCTGGTTTATATTATCCAAACATACCCGCAGCATCCTGGTGTCTAACAAAAGCTGGTACCAAGTCTAAAAAAGACTAAAGAGAAGTGCTCACCACCACCACCCGACTCTCTGAGGAGAACATCCAGACTCCTTTGCCCTCCTATGCTTCAAACTTTTTTGGCTGTCCATCAGCCCAGCCCTATCACCGTCCTCGCAATTCCTTCTACCACCCCAGCATTTTTTTGTCACCCAAGAGTCCTTATACATATGTCACCACCTTTACACGCCTGCTTTTTAACCAAAGCCTTCAGGAAGAACAATCCTATCTTTGGACACTCACCAAACTTTGGACAAAAGCTCTCTGGAAGATGGTGGAAAAGTCCCTTTAATTGAAAATACTTACAAGTGTTAGAATACATAGCAAGTGTTACGATGACTTTTCTGTGGTGCTCGTTCTAAAGGAAACGCTCAGATGAAAACAAAACAAAACATGAAGCTGCAGCCTCTGCCTAGCACAAATTGATCTATGTGCTATCAGAAGCTTTGCCATTACTTTTCAATAATGGTCATTCCGTAGCTGTAACAATTTAAGGAAATAGGGACAGGTGGTGGGGATATTATTAGGCCTCATTAGGGTCTACCCTTGCTCTCAGGTCAAAGCCCACTTTCTGCAGTCAAAAGCTTCTCAGCTGGGCTAACAAGACACAGCACTTTTCCCTCCAACTGCCACTCCCACTTTTTACCTAGATGTGGTTAGGAGACTGAAATACAAAGACAAGTTCTTTTCAAAGTGGTATTAGCCCAACAGGAAGAGAAGTACCACCAGACATGATTTTAAAAGGGCTCTTGTCAAATTTCTCACTCATTGCATCATCTCCAGCAGCTCCATTTCTCCTGACCAGTCTTCTGAAGCCTTTGGACAGCCCTGCACCCTTGTGCTCTTTCTGAGGGGATTTTGAGAAGTGCTCGGCTCTCCCAAGCAAATGTGGTAAGAGCCAAAGGTCCTTGTGAGGCTTGAAAATAAGGCCAGAGAGATCACAAAATCCCCCCTTCTCCAGTACGTGTTCTCAGCACTGAAGCAGTTCACCTGAGAGAGTAGCTACTGTGTTCTGTGTGACTGGCCACACCGTGGACACTCTCAGGCAGCACATGAGCCTTGCCCCATCAATCCTCCCAAGCACGGCTCAGCATCTTCAGCAGGGCCTGTGCCAGCTCTGTCAGAGGAGGACCGAACAGTTGTCTCTTAAGAGGAACGCTCCCACTGTGAATCTGGAAGCGCATATCCTTCCAAAGATAATCTCCAAGTTCTAAGGGTAAGAAAAGCAGACCCTCATCTATTTCCAGTCTCTGGAGGGAATGTGAAATTTTTCCTTGCTTATCTCTGATCTTTTAATTTCCCATGGCCTGCTGCTGTGCTCCGACACAAAGCTTCAGCACTCCGGCTCTTTCCCAGATCTGCATGGAGCAGATGTTCAGACCTCTGCTGCAGACCGAACAGAGCATCTGGGAACGGGACAGGAGTACGCACAACTGACACCCCTTGGAGGAAGGGAGCAGAAGGTCACAGGAAGCCATCGTGCAGTATCGGTTTCAACGTATGACCTGAGCAGCTTGAAAAAAAACCCTTTAATAAAACACAGCCTTCCACCGGGGCCTCCACTAACTGTTTTCTCAAGAACTCATCTACTTTGGAATCTTTACCATTGCATATTGGGATGGCTAAGTCTTAACGTAAAGCTAGTCCCAAATATCTGTTAGTGAGTGAAAGCATGTCTGTACAACACAACGCAGAACGGGGCATCGGCAGCCGTTACAAAAAACATGCAACATCTGCACAAAGTTACCAGCACTTTTGCTCGAACTCTTTAGGACTGTGCCTTGCCTTTACATGTGGTGAAGTGCCTCAATTATTATTTTTTAGGAAAAAAAAACCCACAACTTTCCCTGACACCCAGGCCAAACAGATCTCCTTTCCCTTCACTGTTCCCAAAGCACCATAACCCAGCCTGGCTCCCTGCTTCCAACGCAGTAGAAGGGCCCGGGCGGGTGAAGCCGTGCCTGGACCGGCGCTACGGAGCTAGCACACAATTGTCCCCGTCCAGCAGACAGGGACAGGCGGCCCAGACCTCGCCAGCACGGGCGATACAGGATACTTCCTGCAAAAGACCATTTTTTGTTGTTCTGCAGTCTCCTGTGAAGGTGGCTCTGTAGCACCTCGCTGATCAAACACAACCAGCGCCTCTGTGCAGCTCTCCGAAGGGATTTTGTTAAGAGAGGATATCAAGTACAATTACTCTGTGGAACTCAGTGGAAGCAACAAAGCAGACTTGACCTAAGATTTCTTCTGCTTTAGAGCCTATTTCATGCCTTCGGCATGAACTCCAGCTAATGACTTGTTGAAACACATCAGAAAAAGCCTGGCATTGTACGCAGCGCTGCCGAAACACCGTACTGGCCCCGCAACGAATCTGCACCGGTCAGTTCCTCCTCCGTGGGAGCAATGTAGCTTTTCATTCCTTTTGCCGACCATTCTGTGTTATTTTTTCAGGTATCACATCTACCTCACCATCCTCCTCTATTCTGTGTCCATCTCTGCGATATGCACCGTGGGATTCTTTTCACGCGTCACCAGCCGTTTCCTTTCATACGCTGCTCGGCAGATTTACTTGGAAACAGTGGCACTCCGATGTCTCCACTTCAGGAGGAGATCCTGGAAAGCAATCTTCCTCCCTACGGGATGCTGGCGTGGAAGTATGCTGAGAATATGCCTGTGTTATTGCTTTCCCTCGCCAACGGGTTCCTTTCTAGAGCTGCTTTTTTTTTCCCCAAGCCGTTCGATTTTGGCGGAGCACCATTTTTAATATCGCATTGCATTAGATCCCAAATACACCCAAGTTCTTTTGTTTTACATTATATTCCCATGAGGGCCTAAAAGAACTTTCCTGGTAAATACTGGTAATATTTGGAGCTTTATTATTACGTAACACACCAGTGGTATCTATTTAAGCCGAAATGATTCTATTTTTTTTCCACCCCAGTGAACTTCAAAGCCCTTCTATCCATTCTGTCATTTCAGCCCAAATAAAAGACATTAAACATGACCAAGCCTCTCATAAGCCACACTCCTGGCAAGGGGAGGGGCTGTGACTCTGCTTGTGAGCAGACAGAAAAAATTATAACACCTTTTGCAGCACCTGACCAAATGAAATTTTACACCAAATGTAAAACGTTGGGAATTTCAAAGTGCTTTTACTCATCATAACGTACAGCAAACTGCAGTCGCCAAGCCTACAGAAGCATCCTTCAGCTATCATCAGTATTTGTGGTTATTTCCACAGAGTCGCAGACAATTGCTCTCATTTATTCACTTCACAATTGTTTCACCTATAAATGAGCAGATTCATTGACTTTCAGCATCTCCAGGATGAGAATGGAAAAGAAAGCAGGATGAAGAAGCCCTGCAAGGTCACTTCACCATTCAGCTGCTGCCCCAGCCCCAGTTAACCCAAAATTTCTTTAAGCTCTGGTTTAAAGAGTTGGTTCCACAGCCCTCCCAGTGCTGCACTACCACTACCACCAGAAACTGTTTCCTACCCTATAACCAGATGCAGGCTGCACATAAACCTTCCCTCTGCTTCCAACTGCATGAGAATATTGTAAGAAAACAGCCTCGGTTCGCTGATTTTTTAGCAGCAGAAATTTAAATCAAAGATATCATCTTAACAATCAAATACCTTCATTTGCTATTCATTTAAGTGTAGGAGTCACTGTCAAAACTCAAGTTGCGTTATCACTGTGACGCCTCCACCCACGCAAGGCTGGGTGTGAGAGTTTCCAGCTTTGCTGAGGCCAGCTGAGAAAAGCTGCCTTGTTTCTTTGGATTCAGGGAGCAACTTCCCCGGTGAACCAGCACCTATCACCTGGGTACCTCCAGCGAGACAGGAACACCTCGCTGCAACAGGAGATAAAACGCACAACTTTGCAGCCGAAAATAACGCAGCTCCCACGGAGGACTGAAAATTGTTTAAGATACCAAACTTCAAAACCACGCACAACTGTCTGAGCATAAAAGTTGCAGGTGATAGAGGGTTTTTTCCTAGGGCTTGGGGAAGAAGAGGTTTTCACTTTTTATTTTGCACTTTTCATTTTGTATTAGTTAACTTTCTAGATATTTCTGGCTCGCAAGACACTTGCTATGTGGAAAGCAGCTGCATTTAGTTAGAGACTTTTAAAAAGAGTTTTCAACTCTGAGGTGCTCTTTTGAGTCTCAGAAGACTGCTGCATTTCTACACGTGTTTCCAAAGAGTGGTATCCAGTGTCACACCTCAGGGAAGCTTTGTTTTTAACCCTCTCTCCTTGCTTACATTTAGGTATTTGTCTTTAAAATTCATACACAAGCTTTAAAACACACCCCTGCCCAGATCTCATTTGCAATTTTTTAACCTTAAAATTCCAGTGTGCACATAATCAACACAAACAACAGCTTCAGGAGGCAGCACTTACAAAGAAATTATCCTGAAGATAATTTGCTGATACTTCAAGCAACTTCTGTTGCAAGACTACAATCATGGCAATTATTTGACAACAGTGACATTTACTCTCGTCCTTTCATAGGCTTAAGGCAACAAAAGCATTTTGTTTGTTTGTAAACTCGTAAGGGGATACCGGCTGAAATAGCAGCCTGTTGACCTAGGGACAAAGCAATTAACCACCGGGGTATTACTGGGACTAATCAAGAGCTGGGGAACTTTATCTCACAAGAGGCAACTTTCAAGGAAAACAACTATAATCTAAAACAAACTAGGGATCTGTGGTTTTACGCTCTGATTTTAAAATGTTTTTCTATTATTTAAGCTTATTCCATTGTGACAAAGTGACCCGAGACAGAAGAAGAAGAGAACCAACTGGTAATATCCATAGTCAGGCACTGCAAATGATGAAAAAAATACCCAAGGTGGAGAGTTCCTGTTACTTATATCGACATTAAGTCTGGGTTTTTATTCAGAACACTTGGGCAGCCCAGGAGCACCCCTTGGGAAGAGCCCGCATTACAGACAGCGGGAATGCACAAAGGAAAATGCGCTTTTTGGTTTGTGTTGCTCTCTACAAGGAAAGGTCATTGACAAAAAGAAAGCAGCGGGAGGGGGTGGGGGGTAAAGAGAGAAAGACAAAAAAGAACTTTTGGAAGACAAAACAGTTTTGGTCACTTGACAATATCTCAACTAAGTGGATGACCTGGTAATAATCCCCTCGAAAGAGATGTGCCAATAGCTGTGCAGGTTCCTGGCCCGCAAGCCGATAGGCATCTGACTTGTCCTACCCGAGCTGCATCAGCCTCCTCACACGAGGCCGTCTGTGCACATCTGTAGACAGTTACTGGATCGCAGTGTCAAACTGGGAAGTCTCTGGAGCAGGAGTTACGACTTCACAGATGTTTGGACCAAGCACAGCACACTGACGCTCTGATCCTTCCAGACCTCAGGGAGCTAAGAGCCCAAACTACACTTCAGCATCTTCATTGGGTTAGACCATCAGAGCTTGGACTCACAGCCCATCTTTTCCAGTAGTAGAAGCTGGGCTACTGCCACACATGGACTTTCCACTGCAGCCCTTATTTAACATGCCTCAAAAAGACAAAAAAAAAAGGAAAAAAAACCCACCCACTCTGCTTCTTTAGCAATCCATATGCTTTTTCCAAAATGTGAGGGTAAAAGGGTAGGGACCGAAAGGTTCTGTGCAGTTGATTTGGTTTCTGATGCAGCAAAATATTCACCCAGTCACTGCAGTTATCTCACAGAAATGTGCAAATTTATCATTAAGTTGCTTGTTGGTTTAGAGCATCAGATGTTCAGGTTCCCTTAGTCTTCTACAAAACCTAGAACTTTAACAAGTCTGGGAGAAAACTTAGTCTGTGGTTGTAACGTGCATGATAGATATCTACCTATAGAAAAAACAAATCAATCCCTTGATCTGCCCCTGAGTCAACACTGTAAGGTTTTGCCAAAAATACTACTTAAAATACAGGAAATATTTTACTGTGGAAAGTAATTGTGCATAATGACTATATTAATAGTGGTAATAAAAGGTGAATTCATATAAGGAAAGATACTTCCCAGCAGAATTCATAAGGAAAGATAATTCCCAGCAGCACTCACAGTAAATAAAACACGGCCAGTTTTGGACCTGACGTCATCAGATGCTTTATGCTCCTGTTTGGTTTGGGCTTTTTTACCCTCCAGGCTCTTAGAAAGCCACAAAATTTCATATTATAACCCTAAAGTCTTGAAATTACCTGAAAAACAGGCAAAAAGATGGCAAATCTGCCCTCATTTTAAAAATACAGCTATTTGTTAAGCACATCCAGCACTCCCTGGAGACACCAGAAAACAAGGCTTGAAAATTTTCCCATTGAGATGCAACAGAGAATCCTTCCCTAAGCTAGAACATCATCCAGCCACTGAACCTGCACCAGGACACTCCCGTGTCCATCCGTCACACTGGGATACCTGGAAAGTCACTCAAACAGATCCACTACCGAACAGACAGCCCCAGGTGACAGCATTATCAGGGACACACTGAAACACCGAGATGCAGGCACCGGCAGACGACAGAGGGTTGTATCTGTTCCCCGCGACTGACTTTTTTAAGCAGTTATCCTACAGTCACTGCAATTTAGTTTTTAACGAGCGCAGCTTTTTCAGTTCAGTTTCTGCTAAGCATTTAAATCCAATCACCATTATCTCTTCAGTGTTCACTCTTTTACCTTCTTCAAATACTAAATATGGCCGTATTATCAACCAGCACTTCTCAGAAGTGGCATGTGATTTAAGTACCAACCATAAAATACCTTCAAGGAGCTGGAGTTCAGGAATATCCACCTCTTACTGAAATTCTCATGCAGGCGGCCAAAAGCACTGCTCACTTTTTACTGACTTGGCCTCAGAAATCAGTCCTTCTTGCCTAATTCCACCCAGGTCCCTTTATGCATGTGCTACGCTACACTTTAAACCGTAAATCATTTGCAAAAGGCTGAAATCAAAACCCCAATAAAACAGAAGGATCGCAAAATAAACATTACTCGTTAAAACCAAATCAGAGAGGCTTTCTTTAGGGTTATTGTGAAATATATATATATAAATAAATAAAACCCGAACAAACTAAACTTGTTGGAAGAGACTACAAGGGCAATGCGATGGCAAAACATCCCCCGGAGCTGGAGCTAAAGGACAAGTCATCATTGATAACACCACCTCGGGATCCATCAATCACGTACCCAGAGCGGGACCCCCGCCCGGGAACGGCTGCACTACGCTAATAACTCTGCCGAACACTTGGAGGGGTTTTTTACGAAGCAATTAAACACAGATCGAGTATAAAACTCGGAGTTCGTTAACGGGAAGAGGGGGGGGGG
>JANHFX010014293.1:22621-35481 GCA_027560015.1 Chloroceryle amazona | reverse complement strand
ACTATGTTCATTGGCATAATTATTTAACAAACATTTCTGGAGAGGGTTGGCAAGGCATAAGCTCCTAGAGATATCATAAGTAATCTTTCTTTTATTGATGGAAGGCGGAGAAAAGAAGAAAAAGATACACTTCTTGTCCAGAAAACAATCATACCTGTCAGTGAGGGGTGTGATAACCAGACGGCCACTATTCCCCAGATACTCGTAACCATAGATAAATTCAGCATGGACTGCTCTGACATATAGGTCCCCTCTCATCCAGTAGTATCTAATGATGAGTGAACACGACATCAGAAAGATAAATACCGGTTGGCAGACAACTCAGCAGCTCAGAAAACTACAGCCTGTGGATTTGGAGACCTGCATGTCAAGGCATTTCCCTCTTGAGAGAAGAAAGGACTCAACAGGAGGTTGGACAGGAGTTCTCATAGGACCCAAAATTAGTTGTTACATCAACTGTTGCATCCCTTGGGCAGAGGCATGCCCTTTCAGACTGAGGCTGTGAAATACCATAGTATGGATTAGTCTATATTGCCCAAGTGGATGCCATCAAAAATAGCTCTGTCTCAGATGCCTTAAAACTGTCATCCTTAGCAGACTTCAATCCCACTCCTCATAAGGATGTTAGAGGGGACTCTAACCACTTGCAGACTATGAAAACTCTTATTTCCATTTCTCATGGACACAGCTGATGAGTAAGGACAATGAAGACTGGACAGGGAACCCAGGTGTGGTTCAAGAGCTGCACTCTCTACCTGAGCTGGGAGATCCACTCGAAATCATTCATGCTTGTCACACTCTCCTCAATCAGCTTTGCTGCAACATCCTTGGCATGGACCTCAATCACAATAAGAGCTGACAACACTGCTCGCTGCATCTTGGATAATTTTCCACGGACCAGGGCAACCAAATTGCCCAGCTAGGTAAGGAAATGAAAGTACTCTTGAAGCAATCCATATCCTAAAGGCCCAGGCCATATGTGCTAACACAAAACAATAAGACTTAGGACATGCTAACTCCAGATCATAGGCTGTGTCCAGGCAACTTCTGCCTCTTCTCTTGTCAGAGAGAGAAATCACTGCTCAGAAAGTAAATACTGCTTAGGGCTGGCACAGAACTGACTTTTGCCTACATCATTACCATGTTCAGGTGAAAAGACAGTTAGAGCCACCATGAGGACCAGAGCTGATATGTCCCAGCTATTAGGTGTGATTAGATGCACTGAACAGATATGAAGGATGCAATGTCACTGACTTCTACTGTCCATCCCTTCAATTCTCCTCCACCTTTAACTTCTTGGGTGACCATGGAGAAGTAATCTTTCAACTTCTGTCTTCAGGTAATCATCTTATTATCACTCCTGTACACTATTTGCAGTTTATAATGACAAATATCCTAACGATTAAGATGATTGGCTTTTTACCTGGTTTTGAGCTGTGCTATGAAGGACTATCTCTCTGTTCCTCCTACAGTACTGCCCTAACTGTATTTTATAAGTTATCTCAGGTCTGATTATTGAGAAGTCTATACTTGTAAAATCTCATCCTTACATTCATTTCCATACCTGAGTACTCAGCTGTGGGAAAAGCCTGCTGGACAAATCTCCAGCTTCCAAAGCTTCAGACACTTCCTTCGTCCAGAAAATCTGGCAGCCAGCAATGACCACTTGGCCAGGCCATTGCAAGACCCATGTAGTACGTGGAGTCTTAAAGGGAAAGAAAAACAACAACAAACAACAAGACAAAAAACGGTGGTAAAACAATGATTTTTTTTTTTAATTTTTCTACATCTTCCTGCTCTGAGATGAATCTGTGAGACCCAAAAGAATGTTTCCTCTCCCCCAGCCTAACTAGCCTAGTTTCAAATTTTCAGACTGAGGAGAAAACTAATAGAAATACCCCAGGCCTTTTATTTTTTTAGCCTTTCTCCCTCCCTAGATCCAAACAAATCATAATTTAGATTTTCTACCAGCATAGCTTTTACACAGAAACTAGAGCCAAGATTCAGCCCCTAGCATAATGTGCTCAAGACATGAGCTAAGACAACAAAAGAGGGTAGGTTCTTATAAAGAAGAAGTTGCCTGGAGAGAGGAATAAAAACAGATTCATACAGCGTTGTTCTATGATACCAGAAACTGTTCTGCGAGTGTGCAGGGTTTGTATTCTTCTGCACCATTAGCTGCTTGCTCAACTGCACATTCTGCACTTGACCCACAAACACCTGGTTGTGTTTTAAAACTAGGAGAGCATCACAAATTCATTAGCCCCATTACTGGTGATCTCTGTGGCAAGCTTGGAACCAAGACATCAGAGACTTGCCAATCTGTGATAAAACTCTTACCTCTTGATAAACACCAATTGATCTTTCTATGTTGTCCCGTACACTGGCCTTCATGGATTTCTCAACTTCCAGCAGCCAGTCCTCCACATTGTCCGTGGGATAGATGGGAACAAACAGCTTCACCTCTTCCCCTTCGGCAGAGTACATGTGCGTGATCTGTAGGTCCTCCTGGAACAGCAGCTAATGGAGAAAATGTAACAGGAGATGTGAATGGAGGATTTCTTTTCTATCCCCGCCTTCCTGCCACTGGGGGACAGCCAGGCTGTAGCGGTGTATGCTCATTACAAAGCTGGTGCCAAACTTGGCTGTCAGGAGTGATAATAAAGTGTGTGACAGGTGTGCAAAATAACCTCACCAAAAATGGAGGATGGCTGTATGAAAACAAGAGATTCACATTGTTGGTTTGAGTGAAGCAAATCAAATTATAGGTAGGACGAACATTGCTCATTGCCTTTCTAGGATTCAAACTATTCCTGTTCAATTATGTCGATTCAAACCATTTCCCTTGAGGTCACAATACCTGGTTTTAAGGATAAAATTTTAACAGCTCCTCCAGTGCCCCAGCATATCACTGAAAGTCCCCTTATTTATTCCAATGGCTTTGTGCTAGGTTTCCAGTTCAATTTCCTTCTATTTTCCCAAACTAATGACTAGGGGATTAGTTTTAGAGTCTGAGTATTGTGGTGGTGTGAGCTGTGACTAGCCATGGAGTCCGAAGTCTATTAGGAATAATAAAGAGGAAAAAAAGCTGGGTTAACCCCACCTCCTAAGTAAGGATGAAGGCAGAAACTTAATTCAGTTCAGGCTCATTCACTCCTTGTCCCTCCTGAGACTGTCAGCAAGAGTGGAATTCCATCCTAACCAAGTGTCTGTGAGTAGACAGCTAAGTCTGAGCTATTACTCTCGGCCGCCATGGTGGGATGGACAGATGTCTCCACAGGGAGTGTTCTCTCCTGCGAAGATGGCTAAGTGAATTTCTGTAAGTTGCCCTTTGCAGATGCCCATTTTCCCCTCACTGTCTAAAATGCAACTGAGGGTGCTCAATCACGGGCAAATGTCTGGCTTTGAGATGTCTAAAGCAAGGCTGCTCGAATGCCACTCCAAGGCAGGCAGCACCTGCCAATGCATAGGTAACCTGAATAATTACAGGTTCCCAGAAGGTACATTCCACACAGCAGAATGGGAATGCCTTTTAAGATCTCAGCATGCCTCCCAGTTCCCCAGACACCAGTTTCCCAAAGGCGTGCTTTGAGTGCCCCTAGGGTGCTTGCTTTTCCTACCTTTACAATGTTTTCAAAGCACTTGTGGAGATGAGGTTGTACAGCAGTGGGGTCTTTTGTCTGAGACAGTATTTCCAGCAGCTCATCATCTGAAAGGAAGTAGAACCTAGAAACAGAGGGTGAGGCATGAGAGGAGACTCTCTTTACTGTAGCATCAGGGGCTAATTCCAGGCAAGATGAAGAACTGGCGTATTGCAACAGTCACCATTTTTGACTGCTCACTGATCTCTGTATTTGTGTAGGAGAGTAGCAGCCACAGTCCAGCTCTCTACCTTTCTGTAGGAACAGACTTCCTCAGCTGCAGGAGTTAGTTATTCCCATGCAAAGTGGGCTTAAATCGTCATCAAAGAATAAAAGTGTTCCTTCAGGAATAAGAAATAGAGGTACATGGAGGTTTTCATTATACCCCATCCTTTTTAGACAAATCATGAGGCAGATATGCAACGATGCTGCCAGACTGCCCTGAACTCACCTGCTTTCTCCCCATCAGATGGCAGCATTGAAAGGTATAGCCTTGCTTATGTTTGCAGTCTCATGACAATATCCAAGCTTTGATTGCTTTGCTCTCTCTTGGCAGAATGAATTGGAGTTAGCCTCTCCTTTCATATTTTCCTGACCAGGGGGTGTAATCCAGCCCACTGAAATTTGGGGTTACCTGGGGAAAGTGCCTCTCTTCGTCTCCAGATATTCACTCAGCCCTTTCTGCACAAGTTCAAGTAGTTTGTTACATTTTTGCAGGTTCTCTAGTAGCATAGGATCAGAGCACAAAGAGATCACCTATAAATGGAAAGAACAGAGGAAGCATCAGTATTCTGAGCACGTGGGAGATAGAGCAGTGGAGATAATTGGGTTGCCCAGTAATGTTACTGATAGGATTTAAATGACTCATTCACAGGGGTCCTTTCTCAGGAGGGATCTGGAGAGGTGTGAGCTTTGTGGGCAAGAAGGGGAAACAGTGTTTACAGATGTGACAAGCACATTTCTGGGCTCCCCTAAATACCAACATTTGTAATATGGAATACAAGTGGTGACGGAGTCCTGGGAAGCAGACACCCAAGAACAGAGGAGTGCAGAGCATTTCCATCAGGACACAGAAACAGGCAAAACCACTGGCTCTAAACAATTTAAAGAGAGTCTTGAGGAGGAATCAAAGGAGTTATTTTTATGGATTAGGATTATAGCAGGGCTGTTTACATGAGTTGTAGGAGGCAGGGTGTCTGTGTGCTGAGGAGAAGGTATCTGACTGGTGAGGTGGAGAGATTGGTACAATGTATCACAGAGAATGACTCTGTCTGGACACCAGAACAAAAGGCCAAGTTCCAAGTGAAGAAACCTAGCAGATTATCCTGGGCAAGGCTGTGTGGTTTATACAGTGCTGCCCATGTCCATACCATTATAAAAACAATGACTCAAATGCAGTTTTAGTGTGAACACAGCTCCAAGGAGTTTGAGATACCTGCACTAAATCAAGGAACACACCTCAGGGTTTTCGTTAGCATTCTTCATGATGTTCCTCCAGTCCCTATCCACAGCCTGGTAGTGCTCACTTTCTGATGGAAGCTGTCTTTTGATGTCCTCTGACCTAAAGATGGGCTCCAAGTAAAGCCAAGAACGCTGGCAGTTCAGCCATTCCTCTAGGACATCCTAGTGGGAAGCAAGGAGAGCACATCAGGACACCATGCTATGAACCTGTTTAACAAAACCATTCAAATTGTGCACCAGAATGTGTTTAAAAAAAAAAAAAAAAAAAAAAGAGGTGATGCTGCACTTAGACCTTACACAATTCTAAAATCTACCTGCAGAATCAGGAGCTGGAATTTCCTTCACAAATGATTAGCAGTTTACTAGCAGTCCTCTTTGCTAACTGTTGTCAGCAGGCATCAAAATCAGCACCCATGAGTTTAATGGGGGTAGTTTAGAAATACATGTAAGCCAAAAGGAAAGGTCAAAGGGACTTTGTGGTGCCAGGTCAAATTTCTGTGGGTAGTGTTTCTGTACAGAAGATGGCACAATGTGAGCACACAGTTGATAGGGATTTTATTTTGTGAAAAAAGACAGAGCTTTTTGAGGGAAGAAAAATGACAAATAAAATATGCCAGACTCTGTAATTATGTTATATCCCCTCTCCTGCCTTATATATCTCAGCCCCAGTCTTACCTATACAGTAATCCATTAAAATATCTTCAAACAACACTCTGAATTAATAAAAATGAATGAAAAGCTAAAATATTTAAGTTAGACACTAGACAGGAAACCCTGTTTGTCAGACATCCAAAGGACCGAGAGAATTATGTTGGAAAAACATTGAAGATATGGGGAATCCGCCCAATATTGCAAAGCAGCTCAAGTGTTTAACTCTTTTTCAGACTGCCTTAGTCACATGGCAATCCCATTCCCTGAGCACAGGCAGCCACTTGAGCTAGCAAGAGGTGGGTTTTTCCAGTAATACAGATAATGGTGTTGGCCACACTCCCACCAGCTAACCCTGATGAACCACTTCCCAGAAGCAGATACACAGGCCTTTAGTGACAGGAATGAATGCAGTCAAGAGAAGGGGTAGGAAAGGCATGGTGAAAACATCAGTAACATCACAGCCAAACCACACAGTAAAAAATATGAATTTTCACATGTCACCTACTACCTTCAGGCTTAGAGTAGCATGTCTGTATCCTCATGAGGCAAAGCTAGAGCTCTGTCAGCCCACGGCCCAAGCACCCCCAGATGGTAAGCACCAATAAACAGAATGGGGTAGTAATGAATAACAGATAACAGTGCTGCTGTGCATCAAACACCAGCATTTACACAGAGTTCTCCAAGTCAGACTGGAATTTTTTTCCTGCAGCAAAATGCTGTTCTGCTGTCTGAGTCCTGCTGGGTGTGTTGAGCATTCAGGCTCTGGTTTAATGAAGAAGTGCTGGCACAGTCTGACAGATCTTGCTCTAAACAGCAGTCTTCCACATGCTTCCCTACACTGAGATGTGAGTAATTAGCATGGATTTCACAGGGCCTGTAAGAATCTGTAAGGTCCACTTAGTATAATATTAGAGATGCCAGTAGGACTATTCACATCAATGGAAAAGTCCTGGCCCTGACAAAAAGTGTTGCAATAGGCAGCAAAAGAGCTGGAATTTCATCACTGCTGTCTGCAGAATAAGGTTCTGAGTTTAACCCCTCTTTTACTAGAGTAAGACAGCTTTGACAGGCCCTGTTCCTCCCTAAAGACTGATATTCTTTTGATATTTGTCCTTACAGTTCCCTAGCAGCAAATGCACAGGGTCCATGTTCAAACATGGCAGCACAGCCCAGCTGCCTGCTTTCACCACGTGTGTGGGTACAAAACCAATACCTGTGTCAACTTCAGCTTATTTTCCCATGTGTTCATCCTCTCCTCAAAAGGTTTCTTGAATTGTGAGAAGGACATGCTCTGAATCATGACAATGTGATCATCGAGGAGCTGAGAAGCTTCATCGGTGTTTTTTAGAATAAAGGTACCTGTGTCTTTGTAAAGCATCACAGTAAAAAAAATGGAATTCCACTCACTTTCCATCTTGTTGAGTGCCTGGAACACAGAGACAAGCAATTGAATTTTCATTGTGCAATGGTTATCCCAGCTTACACAACTCTCTAAATTCATCTCTCTAGCAAGTTACAGAATTTTGCTCTTGGATTCCACTGAAAACCACAGCTGTGTATTTAATGCATGACACACTCAGTGACAGCACATTTCCTCTGCATTGCCCATGGACTAAACACCTCAAAGCTGACCTGAAAGGAACTCCTTGAGGGGGGGAAAAAAAAGGGCAATTTCATCTCCAGGCCCCTTTATGCCAGTAGATGCACAGAGGCTGCCAGCAAAGTGCCTGCTAGTGATTATGGTTAACAATGGCTTTGGGAAAGGGGCAGTTATCCCTTAGGAACTCGCCTGATATTTCAGAGAACAAAAGCTGCCAGAAGGTAACAACTTTCAATGAAGACCATCTTAGGTCATATCCAAACTGGTGAACTGAAGCTGAAAATCTCCAGA
The DNA here is from genome assembly GCA_027560015.1 of Chloroceryle amazona. Lineage (NCBI taxonomy): Eukaryota > Metazoa > Chordata > Aves > Coraciiformes > Cerylidae > Chloroceryle > Chloroceryle amazona. The sequence goes on along the minus strand of JANHFX010014293.1, from coordinate 27,837 downwards.
GCTAGCAAGTCTTCCCTGAACATTTAATGTGGATTTGCCACCTTCATTTCGAGCCACAGCTAATCTCTCTGACCTAATGATTGAATGGCAGAATACAGACAATTTATTTTAACTTAAAGTCACCAGTCCCACAGTGAGCTGTGAGACCCAACCAGTGGATCAGCATAACCATCAGACAGCATTACGCTACAACTGAAATTCTACCCAAGGTGAAATGACGACTTCTAGTGTGTGAATGGGGCTGCATGGCCACTGCTCCCCTAAGGGCAGCGGCCTTTTCACTCATGCTGCAGAATGTGTCTAATGCTCTGGTACAACAGAAACATCACCTAAGGCAACGACTGCCTGCTCAGGAGAAGCATATCTGAGAAGCAACCACAGACAGTGCAAGTCCCTCTCTCCTCACATTCTCAATGATGTATTCCTTGACAGCTATCTCAGCTACTTTGGTAATGCTCTCAATATGGTCCAGTAGGTTCATCTCCAAGCAGCGACCAACTGTCAGATCAGGTTCTAGCTTGCTATTGATGTTAATATCTTCTGACAGCATCTCCCAGTGACGGTTTCTCATACCAGGATTGCACAGTCCTTGAATTAAGGGGATGTATAGTCTGAATTCTTCAATCTTGTCTCGAAACTCCACTGCCATGCTTTGGCAGGCTTTCAGGGAGAAAAACAGAACATCATTAGTAACAACAAGGTATGAGGAAGTTGCCTTCAGGAATTTCCTAGAAGTCATCTAAAGCCTGATGTGCTTGTAGACACATGGTATGGGGTAAGCAAGCAGCAGGACAATGCACTGGAAAATGCAGATTGAAATAATGAGGACACAAATGCTCTCTCTACATAGCTAATGAGCATGGATTCAAGCCCACTCCCAGAATCAGACTTGTCTATTAGCCAGAAGTCTGTTACAGGCAAGTCCATGTGAAGCAGAAGTGCCTTAGACTAGAGCTCACCAGAAGATGAGAAGTAAACAAATTCAATCCCTTAATATGGGCCCAAGCATGATGAAATCCCATCTGCCAATAGATATTTTAGAAGCTCTAGTCTAAGGAAGATCTGGTTCCAAAATCTTCACTTCATCAACAAGATTGGGTTGTGAGTTCTCACACACCAGCTCAGGCCATCGTAAACAGAAGATGGACACTATACATAGGAGCTAGAAGTAGGTTAGGATCACAGCCAGCTATGGAAATGGAAAGCATGCAGGAGAGCATGTGCCTGTGGCCACACCAGAGACAAAGGTAATTCTGCCTTATAGGAAAGCCAAAGTCAAGGAAAGGGGACATCCTGAAAGCCCAGATCTCTGCACTGTCCACATCCTACCTTTTTTCAGCTTGTGCTATTGTGGGTAAAGCAATGGCAGACAAAGAACACGAGACTTGCTTTCTTTCCAAAGTGTGGCTACAGCACGTGCCTCCTTTTCTTGCACCCTGTGTGGTCGCACTGCACACTCATAGCAAGGATGTGACCACCTCACACTCCCTGCTGGGTGGTACGCAAAGATAAGGCAGGCTCAAGGATGAAACATGTATTTTACCAGCTTCCAAGGAATATTGCAATGAATGTGAGCATGTATTCTTAGTATTTCTGTTTACCATAATGATTCATAGTTACTCAGTCATCCACTCATCACCTCCTCCATTGGGGCTGATTCATGGCATTGTTTAAGAGCAAGTTCAAGTTAAAAAGGATGAATCAAAAGTCTCCCACTGCAAAATATATTTCAATCTAAGCCATCTGGCAGGAGAATTTAGAATTAGCTCTGAAGAATGACCAATGCATCTCTGAGAAACACAGAAGGGAAGTTAAGCTATATCTGAAGTCTCAATTCCAGCTTTACTAGAAGCCATGATTAAAAGACCTTCATGTGAATTGCAAGGGGTAGATGTGATCACCTGCATTTCACATGCATTTAGGCAGGAAGGAGAATGGTTATTACATTCCACGGATCATTTCCAGATTTTACAATTTCATTTTATTCATAATAATAAAAACCAAACCAAACCAAAACAAACAAACAAAAAAAACCCAAACAAACAAAGCAAAACCAAAACCAAAACCACCAAAAACCCAAATAAACCACTAATATCTCTTCTGCCTGTCCATTAAGCATATTGGCCAATACAGGAAATGGGACTGATCAAGGAAACAGCACCTGGAAGATCCACATTCAAGTTCTTTTGTTGCCTGACTTGTATAAGAGCTTTAACCCACATGTCTAGCCACAGGGCTATATAGTAATTCTTTCTGACTAGTCTGGATTATTTTACTTTATATAAATGAGTAAACACTAACTGCAACACAAGAGGGTGGCTTTTATTTAAGTACTATCATGGGAATCAGGCATAAAAAGGATTTGCAGCTTGGTGTTTCTATGCCAAACTGGTACTTCAAGCAGCAAACTTAGCATCTAGATGTGAATCACCATACTTCCAGAAAAAAAAGGTGGAAATTAAATCCGCTAGCATTTTCTCAGCTGGCTCTAATGCACACAACACAACCATGTGATGTCCTGACAATCCCTGTTAAGAGCATTCTGTGACATGCCTGACATCAAAACACTGATTTTGCACCAATCTCCCTTCCCTGGACGGTATATCTACCTGGTGAATCCTTGAACTGCTTCACACATCTCCGCATTGTCTTAAAAGAGTCATTGACATTCTTTTCTAGCTGCTCAGCCTCTATTTCCATGACAGAATTATTCATCCAGCTGTCATGCCACTGTACCCAGTCTGACACTGTAGTCCAGAGATCGTAGTATGGCTGGAAGTCCTTAACCATCCTGGATAGGGAATTGTACTTTGGAAAGAAAGAAAAACCAAGCATAAGCAAGGAGTATATCCTCCTCTGGACAACAGCCTGAATGTCAACAGGCCAGAAAAGGCATAATTCTTTCTTGAATCTCAAACAAGCAATGAGAAAAATGTGTACTTCAGGAGGATGTATCAGAATATCTCCTCCTGGGATCACAACAGATATTCCAGCCAAGAACAACAAGCACAGCAAGGCTTTACACATTAAGGCCAAAATGCAATGCAGTGGAGCTGTGCCTGCACCACATCTCTGGCATGGAAAGCACTCTCTCCACTTGTCTCTAGAAGTGCTCTGCTGCAGAATGAACAGATTTTGATGCAGTCCACACACAATCAGTGAAAGCACAGACTGCACATCATACTGAAACTTGGCTCCTTGCAGTGAAGGAGAAGTAACCATAGACTGAGAAGCAGGAAAGGGTCACATGAACTCCACTTCTACTCTGTAGCCAGACTAGGCTGGATGTGCATGACAGTGATTCATTGGCAGCTGAACAGTTACAGGCAAAAAGAATGTTTGCAACTATATAAACTGGCTGTAGGAGAACACACTATGCTCAAAGCACAGCTGGCTGCCTGTGCACCACTATGCAACCACTTTCATTCATCTTCATACAGCTGCAGGAACAGCCTCACAGAACTGATGCATCTTAACTTCTTCTTCAAGGCCTTCCCCATCCAGTTCCTCCTCATTAACATTGCTCAGATCTGAGTGATCCCAAGTCTCTCAATACCAGGCCCATGAGCAACCTTCCATGTTTGTCTGGGATCAACTCTTCCACAGCACAGTGAAGGGATAGAGCAGCACAGTCACTCAACAGGACTGCAGAGCAGTTCATCAGATAAACCAAGTTAGCATGACAGATTCCTTCCTGAGGAACCACGCCTCATTATTTGCTCTACCTACCACCTAGAATGCCCAACAAAAATTAGAATCCTGTAGGTATAGGACATGACACTCACATTAGTAACTTTCATCCCGAAGATTCTTTCCCTGTTGTTGTAGAGAATTGACAAATTCTGAAGCTCCTTCAGCTGCTTCCTGACCTCCCTTGCTTTGTTAGACAACTCATGAGCTTGGTTAATATCTGCCTGGATGGAAAATCCACCTACAGTCAGCTGGAAGAAAAAAGCAGGCATGAGATGTGGCTCTGAAGCACAGTACTGCCTCCGGAGATCTTGGCTTCCTGGTGTGCTCTTTGCTGCATTCAGAGGCAAGTTTTTTATCCTCCCAATATTACCTCCTCCAGTCCAATTCCACTTGTTTAGACCTCAATGAAAGTGGTGATAAGTGATAACCACTGGTCAGGTGCTTGAAATTGAAAACATGATGACCAAGTTGCTTTTCATCTTTGCAACAACAGTTAATCCCTAAAGAGTCTGTGCCCAAATTTCTTGCTACTGCATTTATACTTTCATGAGTTAGAGAACCAGGGAAATGATAATGGTAACTGTATTAGGTCACTCAGGCTGTTTCCAAGCACTGTTTAACAACACACATCCAGAGCTTCTCTAATAACTGTTCTGTTTGGGTGGCTTGGTTTTATTTGTTTGTTTGTGGCTTTTGTTTCTTTTGGGGTGTTTTTTTTGTCATTGTTTTGTTTGTTTTTTTGTTGCTTGTTTTTAAATCCAGTGTTGCAGTATTATCATGAGGCTATTTCCAAGACAACCTAGGTCACTGATTACAGCTGTTCCAAATGGCTTTTTTTTTTTTCTGTATTTAAGAATCTCTAGTGAAAAATAAAATTCAGACTGTTTCAGCAGAAACCAGAGGTATCTCAGCTCCAAAAGTTTGCTGCTGTTTCAGGGTCTTTCACAGAAGAGTTCTAAGACTGAATGCTGTATTTTTCCCCTTGATGGTAGCACATCATGGGAAAGGCTCTGCAGGGAACTGAGTGCCCAAGAAAGAAAAAGAAGGTGCATGGTTTATCTGAGCACCAAGAACTGGAATATTGTATCTCGATGAACACCTTCCAAGGGAAACATCAGTATTTCTCCGAAGAGTATTGTCTTTTACACAAAAATGAAACTCTTCATCAAAAGCCCAACTTCCAAATAATAATAATAACAACAAATTGTGTGTGGTTTGATAATTTTTGGTCCAACAATACATTGACCTAAAAATTTATCTGACTAAAATCTCATCTGAAAGTTTCCCACCTGGCTGACCACAATGGCTACAAGGCCCCTTCTCTTCACAGTTCATTATTAGTGGCTTAATACCTGCATCTCTTCCAGTTTGTCTTGAAAGCTATTCTGATCCATGACCTGGATTTTGCGAAATTTGTCTTCATCCTCCAGATGCTGGAGCCGAATGGACTCAGTTTCCATAGTTATTTTCAGTGGCCAGTAACTTGCAGCCCATCTGCACTCACATGATATAACACGAAGGAA